>JADBJO010005274.1:90000-147500 GCA_016801955.1 Conus betulinus
TTCGTCTTGATCCTACAGCTCCTAAATCAACAGGTATGCTATTATACTGTGCAAACTCATTAAATTTTAAAAGAATTCTACATTTCGAAAGCTATAATATAGAATCAGTCTGGGTCGAAATCAGTTTAAAATGTTGTAAACCTATAATAGTAGGATTCATTTACAGGAAAACCCATCCGAAACAATTGATTGGTATGACAGGTTTCATCTGATGATGGACGCTGCCATCCTGGAATCAAAAGAAATCGTTCTCCTAGGAGATTTTAATATAGATTTAAGAATGCCCTTAACAATGTCCGGAAAAAAAAATGGATTAACAGCTGTGCGATGCTGGATTAGAACAATTAATCGACCGTCCAACACGCATTACAGAAAACACTGAGACACTTATTGATCACGTTTATGTTAATTCTAAAGAACACACTGTAGAAACTTGCTGTGTTCCAGTTAGTTGTAGTGATCACTCAACTATAGGTCTCACTTGGATAAAAAGAGGAGTAAAAATTCCAAAATACGGACACAAGGAAATTTTTTATAGACGTCTTACCTATTTCGATAAAAAATGCCTTCCTAACTGATTTACTTCACTCAGGATTAGAAGACGTTTATCATCAGACTAGAGACCCGGACTGTGCTGTTAATGAATGGATAAATAAATTTAATTCTGTTTATGACAGACATGCTCCCTTTATAAAAAAAAGAGAGTTAAACATTTTAGTAAACCACCTTGGATAACAAAGGAAATAGATAAGGAAAGTAATGAAAGAGATTATTTAAATAAGACAAATCAAAAAGCGAAATACAGACGACAAAGGAACAAAGTCACTTCTATGAAGAGGAACGCAAAGCAAAAATACTTCCAAAATTTGGTGTCTTCATCACAGAACTCTAAATTGATATGGAAAGCCATCAATAGCCTAACTAATAACAAATTACATAGCCAAATCCAAAGATCATGTAAAGACATATCACCAGAAGAAATCAATACTCACTTTGCAAACATTGCTGAAAAAACAGTTATAAATAATAAAACGAATAAGAACGACTTAAAGCTATTAGAAGAATTTTGTACTTCAAAGAATATTAATTCAAACTTAAATATTCCATCAATCGCAGTAAATGAAGTTTTCAGTGGGACTGATAAAATTAAAGCAATCGGGAACTAGAGATTTAGATGGGTTAGATGGCAAAATTCTGAAAATCAGTGCTCCTGTTATTGCAGATTCTCTTACTTACATTTACAATCTATCTATCGATAAGAACAACTTTCCCCTCAAATTCAAGGAAGCTAGAGTCATACCTATTTATAAAACAGGAGATCCTGCAAAATCCCTCTGACTATAGACCTATTTCTATCCTATCTCACTTATCAAAACCCCTTGAAAGGCATGTTCAATCACATTTATATTCTCATTTTAACAAATATGATTTGGTTCATGAAAACCAATCTGGCTTTCGTGAGAACCACTCTTGCCATACAGCACTTACACAAATCGTTGAAAATTGTCTTTCAAACATTAACAACAATGAGTTTACAGGAATTCTTTTTGTTGATTTTGCTAAAGCATTCGATGTAATCGACCACACTCTGCTATTAAAAAACTCAGTCATTACAAATTAACGAATGACACCTTACAATTTTTTCTTCCTTTCTCACAAACCGCTATCAGCTTGTCGAAATAAATTCTAAACGATCAACATTGCTACCTATTAAGTTTGGTGTACCTCAAGGATCTGTTTTAGGACCGCTTTTGTTTTCTGTTTACATTTAATGACCTGCCCTTTGCACTTTCAATGCAGTTGTGAAATGTTTGCTGATGATGACACTTCTTTACAAGATAAAAATAGAAATGCATCTGAACTCGTAACTAATCTACAAGATAATCTTAACAGACTTGACGAATGGACTGAACTGATCATATGGCTCTCAATATCAGTAAAACTAAATGTATTTATGTAACCTCCCGCCAAAAAAGGAAGAAAATGTGTTCCCCCTTTGCACCATTATACCTTAAAGGACAAATTATCAAAGAAGTAGTCTCACATAAAGTTCTAGGAGTTATTATCGACAACGATTTACTATGGTCTGAACATATTTCCGATTTAGGGAAAAAAAATCTCAAAAAGACTATACCAGCTTTCGAAAATTAAGAATTTTCTAAATCTACATTCCAGGAAAAATGTTCTTTCATGCACACATCCTATCTCTAATTAACTACGCATCCACATTATGGGATAACTCAAGTGAAACTAACTTAAAATACATAAATCGATTATACAAAAAGCTATAAAATTAATTAAACTAAGTCCTAACACTTTGAGTAACGATGATTATAAGAATTTGGATATTCTTCCTCTTAAAGAGAGGCTCTATTTTAATAAATATCTGTTCATGTACAATGTTGTGAACGGAATATCTCCGAGAAAAATTGTACGGTATTTCTCCATCAATGAAAATAGACACAACCACAAACTTTCCTTTCCCAGACCTCGAAACGATCTATACAAATCAAGTTTTACATACTCTGGTGGATCTATTTGGAATAATCTACCCATACACTTGAAATGTATCCCGGTCTAGAACTGGTTTTAAAAACGCATAAAAAAAATATTTGTTAAGAGAAAACTATAAACAAAACGCTATTTACTTTGGCTTGTTGTGTGTAATCTCTCTCTCTCTCTCTCTCTCTCTCTCTCTCTCTCTCTCTCTCTCTCTCTCTCTCTCTCTCTCTCTCTCTCTCTTTCTCACTCTTTCTTCTTCTTCTTCTTCTTCTTCTTCTTTCTCTTCTTCTTCTTCTTCTTCTTCTCTCCTTTATTCTCTTCACGCCTCTTTCAAGTCTTGATATGTAACGTACTGGTATTAATCATGATGTTGGGAAAGTTGAATTGTAACCAATTTATAGTATGACTGTGCTATTTGTATATACACATAGTGTACTTAATATGTCTGTTTAACTTCTATATGTATTCATGGTGTTCCCTTTTCTTATATATGTGCTTATTTGTGTGGGTATGTGTGTGTGTGTATGTGTGTGTACGCGCGCGCGCGCGCGCATGTGCGTGTGTGTGTGTGTATGTGTGTGTGTGTGTGTGTGTGTGTGTGTGTGCGTGTATGTATGTGTGTGTGTGTGTTTGAGTGTGCGTGGTTCCTCTCGGTCTAAAGTTAATTTTCAGTTGATACTGTTTGCATGCCTATGTTGTTTTCCTTGAAATGATTAGTCTTTGGATGTTGCCTTATGATGTTGGTTTTTTTATGTTGCCTTATGATGCCCTTTTCTTATTGTTTTGGAGGGCAGGATGTAAAAAAGCTGTATAGCTTATTCCTTTACCCTCAATAAAGATCATTTTGACTTGACTTGACTTGACTTGACACACGCACGCACGCACACACACACACACACACACACACACACACACACACACACACACACACACACATACACCATCATGGATGAGCTGGACACACAGATACGTCCGCACTCTGGGCATGCGACAGCTGTGATTGGGTCAGGTCTCCTCTCTTTGCGGCCTTGGCGTTTCTGGTCCAATTTCTGTACACGCTTCTCTTCAAAGCTATTTACTCCTTTGTGGACAGCATGTCGCCAGTCTGTGGTCTGTGACAAGTGTTTCCCAGCCATGAAGCAGTGTTCCATGTTCTAGCTGCCAGCTCAGAGAAGAAGACAGTGTTTCATGTTTTTGGAAGTCGCGTGTCGAACCACATGCCCAACCCACCTCAACTGCACTTTCATGATCAGCGCCTCGATACCAGGCATCTTTGCTCTGCGAGGCACATTTGTGTTGGAAATCCTGTCCTCCCAGGAGATGCCCATGATCTTACGCAGGCAGCGGAGGTGGAATTAATCCAGAGTCTTTCAGTTATTTCCTGTACAGTGTCCAGGTCTCACAGCTGTAGAGCAGCGAGGTGACAACAACTGCTCTGTAGACTGCCAGCTTGGTACTTAGAGTGATGCCACGCTCTCCCCACACTCTGTTCCAAAGCCTGCCGAAGGAAGCTCCTGCTTTTGCCAGTCTGTTCGACACTTCTTTATCCAAGCCACACGATGAAGACAAGCAGCTCCCCAGAAGATGAAGCGGTCAACATTGTTCAGGGTCGTGTCCTCCTCGATCACGATCTTTGGTTCTGGAGGAGAGAGGCCGGGTGCTGGTTGGAGCATCGCTTGTCTTCCGCAGACTTATCGTCAAGCCAAAGGCCCTTGTTGCTGCAGACAGGCAACTGGCAAGCTTTTGCAGGTCTGGTTCGTTGAGTGCTACGAGTGCACAGTCATCGGCAAACAGGAAGTCTCTCTCACAAGGCCTCAGTAACTTTTGTTCTGGCCTTCAAAAGCACACACACACACACACACACACACACACACACACACACACCACCACCACCACCACCACCACCACCATCACCACCACCACCGTATATTTACAGCAGAATTAACAGCGATACTCCTGGCTTTAAATTACCTTTTAAACTTTCCAAAAACAATATTTCAAATTCTGTTCAGTGTTGATTCTAAATCAGCTCTTCAGGCATTAAAAGTTTTTCAATTGCACACAAGACCTGAAATGATCATAGAGGTAAGTTGTATGATACACATGTTAATTGCAAGAGGAACCCATGTAGCTTTTTGTTGGATTCCTTCACATTGTTCTTTTCATTATAATGAAAAAGTAGACAGGGCAGCTAAACGTGGAGCCAAAAATAGTTTTGATTCAGAACTGTTTTGATTTCCCCTTATCAGTACATGAACAGTGTAACTTAGTTAAGTCGCATATTTGGAAAGCTTTCGAATATATTATGGTAGATCACGTCTGTCTATAAAGAACAGTTTGATATTAAAAGAATCCAAGAGAATTTTAATCTGAATACAAAATTACTCTCATTAATGCACAGGTGGAAACTTAATGCATTTAAAACAAAATATTTTTTTTTTTTAAAAAAAAAAAAAAAAAAAAAAAAAAGTAGCTTGTGTATGTGGAAACAAAATTACTTCAGTTCATATTGTTCCATGCAATGATATGAAAAAAAAAATTCCAGTATCCAGTATTGAAGCAAAATACTGTGCAGGCCATTTGTGAGTCACCAGCTTTAACGTAGGAATTTTTGTGTACTTAGAACGCACCCCCTGGAAAATATTTATAATTTTTTTTTTATTAACTTTCTTTGCGGGGGATAAGAAAGGAAGGGGGGTGGGGTGGATAAAATTTGGGGGGGGGGGGGAAGCAGCAAGTTTTTTTGTTTGTTTGTTTGTTTTTGTTTTTTATTTATACGTTTTTTTTCTATAATACTGTCATCCGTTTTGGCTTTAATTGATTAGTTAGTTGTTGTTGTTATAAGTATTTTTGTTCATGTTAATCTTCACTTATGACTTCTGTAAAGATATACACACACTTACACATCCACAACTCTCTCACTCACACACACAGGCACACACACACACACACACACACACACACACACACACACACACACACACACACACATTCGCGTTCACGCGCACCCACACATATACACATACACACATCATGCGCACGCTCGCAATTACTTCCGTACACATTCACTTTTTTTTTTTTTTTTTTTTTTGTTTTTTGTCTAATATCACGAATAGTGGATAGACGTTAAATGAAGGACACACACACCACCGCATATATATTCACATCCATAGACTCTCCACTTTATACACCGATGCACGCACAAGTTCAGCGCACACACGTCTGCAGTATATATTCTGGTGTCCCTGAGAGATTCCAAGTCTGATCTCAGTTGACGTCTGTTAGATCGTTTGTGTCTGTTACTGGAAAGGCCCAGTATGAGTGTGCTAACAAAATTTCTAAGAGTCTTCACATTGTCGGACTTAAGATTATTCCAATATTTGTTTTAATGGTGATGTGTCTTGCTCTTCCGTTCAATATGGATATGCAGCCACTTCCTCTCTTGATGATCAGCTTTGAAATGTGGTCTACTGACTTCGCCCTTGTGTGTTGAGGTGATTCTTTACATTTCTTATCACACCAGATCGATCAAACTGTAATACAGCTCTCATCGTTGTCTCGCCTGCCCAGTGTGTCCGCTCTCTCGTTTCCTTTATCACCCACATGTCCTAGGAGGTACATCCTTGAGAGTCTCTCCAGTTGAAGGTTGCGCATCGCTTCATGCAAAGCAGGGCTTCCAATTCTACTATCCACTTTTTGAAGAAGGTGCATGGAGTTGGGCAGAATCATGGCCTGTTCAGTTTGAAGCTGGTCTCTGGATGAGAGTCGGTGGTTTGCTTGTGTCACTGCTTCTATCTCCGTTGTTAGACTTGAAGTTGTTAAACTAGATGCACCATCGCCTTCCTGGGTAGTGCAGCCATCTCGCTTACCTGTCTGTCCACAAACTGACCTCAGGGACACCAATGAAATCACCGGTGTATATAAGAATAGCTTTTTCTTGCTGAGGATTTCTACCTGCATCTGAATTGCAGTGTTGGTTTTTGCCTTCTGTCCATTCTTGACAGTGTGTTCAAGCTCTGGAGCGATGGCTGTTTGATGGTGGTGTGTTTGAAGTATTCTGGATACTTTTCTCATTCCTTCGTGTCTGCTGTTTTTACTAAATGACGCGCAAGCTGTAAATTGTCTTCTGCCTGTCCTATCCATAATTGTCCACGTTCTAGGCGAGCGCCTTTTCTTTACTTGACTGCCGCAGGTAGTGGATTTTCTGGACTTTCAAGTGCCTTCACCTGTTCTAGCTTACGTCTTGCCTGTCTTGAAGGAAGGTCAAGCTGGACTTGCATAGTTTCAACTGGTGTATCCTTTGTGGTTCCCACGATCAATCTGGTTGCTTCATTTTGATTTTATCTTTAAGAAAAGTGCTCTTGGACAGTGTTGTAAGTCATAATCCATAATCAATCACACTGGGTACAACTGCGTAACACAGTTGATAGGGATGGTGCATTCTAATGGCTTTAGCTGGCTTTCCTTTTATGACAGACAGGCCTGTTTGCATTTTAAAATGATATTCTCGACATGTTTTCTGGCAGTCAGCATTCTATCAAAGCCTGTACCCACATCGCGTAGGTTCTCAGTTCATACAATTGGTATAACATTGAAAGAAACCTGTGAGAGTTATTGTCCAGACATCTTTCTATTGAGTGTGCAGACCAATGTTTGAGCTTTTGTAATGTTCATGAACTATCCAGTTTCTTTACCCCACTGAGCAATATTGTTCAACTGCTGCTGAACTGCTTTCGTTCCATCTTCAGCTTTCTCCGATGTCTCGTAAGTCAGACTGTCATCTCCTAGTCGAACACCTCCGTTAAAAGTGAGGTCTGCAAGGCCTTTGATGTAAACATTGTACAGAACAAAGACAAGAAAAACCTTGAGGTAAACCCATAGAGTGTTTATGCAGTTGAGACGTCTGGTCTCCAAATCGTAGGATGATGGTTCGCTCCGGAAGTGCTGTTGCTATCCATCATATAAGTGTCCTGCTGACTCCATAGTCAATGAGTATCTCCATGAGAAGGAAGAACTGGACTTTGGTGCATGCATCTTTTTAAGTCTGTTGCAACTGCCAGTGTTTTCTTCCTTTCTTTGCAATCCTTCATATTCTTCATAGGCAATGGCCGACTCATTTTCCATGCACTTTGACCTGTTCTGTTGCCTTCTTGATTGGCTGGGAGAATGGTCGACTTTCAAGGTCTCTTGTGAGTTTTCCGGCGATGGTTCGTTCCAAGTGCTTGCCTGATATATTTTACAACGCGATTTTGCGGTGACCATTAAATGATGATGATCTCTTCCTGGTTTGGGTAAATCTTTCAGGTAACTGTGTGTCCAATCTTCTGGTACATAGCCTTTATAGAAACTGTCCTGGTAGAGACAGAAGAGATGCGTTCTGTTCTCTTCTGAAAGCTTTTGACATTTGGATACTACACTTTGTCTGGATCTAAAGCTCTATCCCTTGTGCGTCTAGCTATGACATCGTCTAGTTCACGTGCTGTAATTTCATCGTCAGTGCCAGTCTGAGCTAGGTGCTGATCTAATTGTGTCAAATATTCTGTCTTTTCTTTCCTTACATTTCTCTGACCACTCTGTTCTATGGAACGTTTAAGCAGAACTGACCCTTCCTCCGCATTTGTTTTGGGTGTTGTGGTCTCATCGACATTTAGGACACCCGGGGTGGCGTTTGCACTGTGCTTTCCTCTCATGCGATATTGAAATTGCCAGAACTGGGTGAGTTTTGTGTTATAATTACGTTACACACACAACCGTTGCCATTGACTTTATTTTTGCTTCTTCAGCTGTTCTTGTCAATGGTTCAGTGTATTTCACCCATGTAAGTTTCAATAACTGAATCAGGGCAAGCCTTGAGTTTCTCTTTCCAGGCTGTTTCTGTGTCTTTATTCCACAAAAGGGCTGAGCGGTTTGTTGGTCTAAGCGGTGTTTCTTTTCAGTCTTGTACTCCTTTACTTTGCTGTGATATTAACGTCCTTGTTGTGATATTGCAAATGGTTCTTTTTTTGTTTCGTTTCTTCTCCTTCTGATAGTTTCTGTAATCTGAATACGACAGGAATCCACGGTCACTTCCACGATGCAAAAGTGATTCCGCACTCGTACCTATGTACAATTTCGTCCAATGAGAGCAAAGTCAACGGCACTGTCAGTGCCACCCTCTCACTCTGTATGTGTTGGTGATGATGTTGTCAGTGCGCTGAGAAATACTTCATCCAGCATATCTTCCACCACAAATCTTTGAGGATCGGTACGGTGCTGATCCCACAGTCGTGATCTTGCATTAAGATCTCCACATAGTATCACACAATCTCCACATGCATCTTCTATTTCCTCAAAGCTGTCTAAAACCGTTCTTTTATGTATGCGATCCTTGAGATATGTATGCATTGAGTGAGACGGAGAGAGAGAGAGAGAGGAGGAGAGAGAGAGAGAGAGCGAGAGAGAGAGGGAGAGAGAGAGAGAGAGGAGAGAGAGGAGAGACACTAACGACGATATAAGAGTGGGAAGAGAGAGAACAAAGCCCTAACGAACGATATAATGATGAATGTCAAACATTACGATGAGAAATCAAGTGAAATTGTCAGTGTTAGGCAGGAGCGGTGGGGCTGTTCCAAAATGAGAGTATCAATACACTAAAGCACAGAGATGTGAATGTATTGAGACATTTGAATCTTGAGGGAAACAACATCAATGACAAAATATTCCGTATGAGCAGACAGAAAAAGTGGAGTTGTCATTGAGAAAGTTGAATACACAAAAAACAATCAAGTCAAAATGCTTTCAAGTTTACGTTTGTGCACAGCTGAATTGAATACACCACGAATGATCAGGAACAACATTGCATCAGTAGAAAATTATCAGCAGACATAAAGCACAGATGTGAGTGTCATTGAGACTTCCAAAAACGTTTATCCACAGTCAACAAGATTTCCGTTTTCCACAGCTGAATTGCCGCTGCAAGTGAGTTGCATATTTCTCTGTGAATAGAATTAATGCTTTCCATGTTTTTTATCATAACCTGCACATACGCAATAATATCGCTGGCAGTCACGTTCTCTGCAGAGTCGTTCTGTTGTTCATTCACCAGGGGCCTGTCCGGATCACAAGCTACATCACAATATTTATCAACACTGTCTTGATCAGCGCCTGAGTTCACTGATCCAAACTCCAAGACCGACACTTCATCGTGGGCAACAGTCACAATTTCTCTGACACACTACTTGAAGTCGATCTCTGTTTGTCTGTCACTCTGCTCTCTGTTTCTTCTGCAGGCTCAGTTACAGATGGGTGGAGAAGGTTGTCACGCTTGAAAATCTTATCGCAGTTTACACGACTCTCTCTGGTTTCGGTCAAAGTGGTAAACTACACGAGAAGGTGTCGCTAAAATTAAACATGATGGAGAACATAAATTTTCACTCGCGTTTTTCTTTTGATTGTTTCTGTAGGTCTCCTCTCTGTGCCTATCCCTGTTTAGCTGTGACGGGCACTTGCGACGGTACGCCATGCTGTGGCCTTGAGTTTACGTGGGGGGGGGGGGGGGAGGGGGGGGGCTGTTCGGAAGTTGAAGAGAATCGCAGTACCGCGACCGTTTGTTTTCCTCTGCATTCCATTTTGAATGACGGCAATTTCTTTTCTTCCGGTTCAGCTGTCAAAGTGGCTTCTACAGTGGATGGGAGACCTTCAACAGGCATGTTGCATGATTTAGAATTGATACTAGTAGAAATTAAGTGGAGCGGCTGAAACACGTGTTGCCGGGTGCCGAACAGGGGGGAACGAACGAGAGAGAGAGAGAGAGAGAGAGAGAGGAGAGAGAGAGAGAGAGAGAGAGAGAGAGAGAGAGAGAGAGAGAGAGAGAGCATAAAGGGATAGTTTCAGGAAATTTCAATATTTTTTTAGTCAACCTCATTTTACTACACTACTTTTTTTGTTTGTGTGTAATATAAAGTTGTCAGCCCATGTGATATCATACCTGCTCTTGTGATTATACCACCCACACAGGTATGTATATGAATATAGATATATAGATATATATCCCTTGCATCCTTGAATGGATCCTTAAGCATAGGCTCAAAGATTGTCCCATACATTTTACACTGTTTGCATAATGTTTTAGTTGTTTCCGCGACTTTTTTTTTTTCCTCTCCACACTTTTGTTTTGTTTCATTTTACTACCCTCCACTGGCTGCTTTGGGGGTGCTGTTGGATTCTTTTTTGAACCCTTGGTGGTGAGAACACCACAGAATTATGGACTGTGGTGTGTCTCTATCTGACGCCAAGAGCACCGACGCAATCAGCCGTGTCTCCCTGATGAGTTCCGATCCAGCGGACGAAGGGCTTTGGAGCAGGCAATAGAAATGGATCTGCCTTTGAGAGGGATAACGATGGTTCCCTCATGCCGCCAGTGACGGGGGTTTCATATTTACAATAGATTTTCTTGATTTTATGTCCCCCCCCCCCCCCCCCCCCCCTCCCCCCCCTCCCGTTTTTATTATTTTTTTTTCCAAATTCAAATTTTTCCCAGGTCACTACTATAATGACGGAAGAATTGTTAGCCTGCATATATATATATATATATATATATATATATATATATATATATATATATATATCAAAAAACTGCATAGCATCTATATGTTTATTTATCTATGAATTAAGTATGAATACTGTTTTAATAAGAAAAAGTTTCAGCTAATGATGAATTTGGTCATTCCCGAATCCTAATTTGACATGTGAAAGTAAAACTCCCATAGATGGTTATTAATTGAGTGTATGATGAGTACGTTACCTCCAGAGGCGACCAAATGAAGGGAATTTTTTTTTTTTAATGGTCTACATCAAACAGAACCTGACTTGCTTTCTTATGAAGAGGAGAGAAGAGAAAGAAGGAGGAGGGTAGAAAAGTACCATGCGTATCAAGATCACGGACGTGTGGTTCTCCTCATTCCTACGGGAGTGAGTGATTCATTCACTAGGAAACCTACCCAGAAGACGGTCCCACAGGTGATAAACATATGGCTGTCACTGTGCTCTCCAAACAAGACAATGTACAGTTGGTAAGGCAGTAAACCATGAACACACGTGAGTGAATCCTTTAAGGCACAAGATTAAACACTTCACATTACAATACAACCCATCACAATATAACAGTGCACACAATACAATGCAACGTCAGGGAAACTCAACACAACGCAAGTAAATTTAACAAACACAACACAATATACAAGAACACAACATCATGTAACGCAACACAGCGCAACGCAAACCAGCACAACGTAACTTGCACAACACAACGTCACAAAACAATATACAACATAACACAGAATGACTCAAAAGTAACTCAACCCATACACACAACACAAGGCAACACCACACGAAGCAACACAGTGTTATACAGCGCAATACAATATTATTATGAAACACAGCAGAAGTGTATGTGACCTGACAGACCAATCATTCTCTCTCTCTCTCTCTCTCTCTCTCTCTCTCTCTCTCTCTCTCTCTCTCTCTCTCTCTCTCTCTCAGGCATGGTGGATTTACAGATCAGCTATCATGATCATGAAATATTTAAAATAGTGCATGAGAGTTGGTTGATTAAAAAATCAAACTAATTCTTCAGCAAGCGTCCATAAAGGCTGTAATAAATAATTTCTGTGTTGCAGTTCTACCATCAAGGATGGGGTGTATGTGCCATTGATCACCTGAGATGTAATAGGAGCAAGGCGATCCCGTGCATTAACATACAAAATGAAATTCTTCTACAATAACTAACTTTATCCGGCTACCTTCATCGTTTAATATTTTTTAGTTGTACAATTATGAATTCAAGCCATATCAACAGAGAACTTTGGTACGATCAATACAAACCATTTGCAGAGACCTCTGGATGGATCTGGAAATTAGGTGAGCCTCTTGTGTGTATGTTGGAATCTTTGGAAATTGTTTGATTGTTCCGATCGTGTGTCGTCTTCCGGCGTCCACTTCTAGTGTTTTCTTCGGAGTTCTGGCCTGCTCTGATCTGCTGTATTTGATTTCATTGCCCCTAAGCAATTTGTTAAAGAAACATTTCAGTGTGTCTCACTTTGAAGCGCTCGGTTCATGGCAGTGTAAACTGTGGATGATGATGCTTAACACGACAAGCACTTTATCTCCTTGGATGCTAGTGGCCCTCACCTTGCTAAGGGCAGCTTCTATACTATGGCCACTTCGTGTCAGTGCTGTGTGGACGAAGGGAATGTCTCAAGTTGCTGCCGGTATAATGACTGTTGTCATCACTCTGATCAACTCTCACCATATCTATGGTTATGACATAGGATCTTGTTACTGGACATGCTGTCCTGGTGCTGTGTCAGAAACTTACAGATGGTTTTCTGAAACAATCTGGCCGTGGATACACTTGGGTGAAAGATTTTGTGTCCCTTTTGTCTTGTTAGGGGCTGGCAACAGCGTTCTTCTCTGGACACTTTTCAGATCTTTCAGAGCGGGCATGCGTCTTCGTTTACAACAGTCTACCCAGGATTCCAGACGGCAAAAAGTAACTGCATTGACTGTCACCTTGCTTGCTGCAAATATGTGCTTTTTCCTCCTCCGAACGCCGTCCGAAATACGTAAGATTACATCCCGAACTGTTGACAGCTCTGATCCGATTCAGTATGGACAGTATCAAGTCTTCAATGCAGCAGCAGCATCCTGTTGTACTCTAGTTGCACCGTTAATTTTTACTTGTACATCATAATTGCCAGTAAGTTCAGAACAGCTTCCGATAATAAGATTTGAAAATTTGGTGTTATTCTGCACAATATATTATTTCTTTGTGCAGGACTGCCCCATTGTTTACAATGTTGCCAATATGTACCAGTATTGCTGTCCACACAGTCCACACAAAAGTGCACAGACTTATCTTTCTTTTCTTTTTTTTTTTTTGTTGTTGTTGTTGTTGTTGTTGTTGTTTGTGTTGTTGTTGTTGCTGCTGCTGCTGCTGCTACTGCTGCTGCTGCTGCTGCTGCTGTTGTTGACAAAAGCTACAACTGAAAAGTGATGACAGCAGCCCTAGAAACAAATTCAGCAGTCTGCTAACATAGTTCTGCCTCATGCTTTTGAAATAACTGATGTTCAAGTTGTCTGGTTTCTCTTAAGGTGTGATCAAAGTTACATGCATAAAACATGTTTGACAAATGACATGCTGTATAGTAGCTGGATGCATACAAAATGAAACAACCTACAGAAATAACGAGGAAACGTATAAAGACGAGCGAACAAATAAATACGTGAGCAAGTAAATAATGAATGCAGCCCTAAGAATAAGATCCGTAGTTCAGTCTTTTTCGGTTCACATTCCCATGCATCATGAGCTTTTTGTTTGTTCACAAGAAAAAACACAGCAAAGGCAGATTAATGTGACAGGGTAAATGTTTACAGGAAAAAACAAAAATAGCAAGGTCCACTAAACAACAGGGACAAACAAATCATAAGATAAATCACGACGCCTTTTGACATGCTAAGTATCTTTGGGTAAGATAACCAATATTCAGGAGGGGGAAAAACGAAGAATGGGCAGTCATTTATCTTCTGACATTTGGCGCAAGATGGGCGTTGTCGTTGGTAGGCGAAGACATAGGAGGTCGAAACGCGTCGTTTTTGTCTGTGATCTGTTTGCCTCTGTGTTTGGCGGACTTACTAATAGAACTTTTTTTAAAAAAAATGTTTTGATTGATGCCTGCAGTCACGTCATTTTGAAACTAGTTGACTAGTTGATTTCTTCAATCTAAGACATAAGAGCAAGCTTTGTTTATAACTGAATATGTCTTGCAGTCATTGCAACACCAAACTGCTCTGTAAGTTGCTGGAATGGTGCTTGGTTACTTATTCTGGAATTTTTTAGTTTATTTGGGGGGGGGGGGGGGGAGAGAGGGTAGGGAGAGAGAGAGAGAGAGAGAGAGAGAGAGAGAGAGAGAGAGAGAGAGAGAGAGAGAGAGAGAGAGAGAGTGAGTGAGTTTGTATGTTCGTTTACTTGATTAAAGTGTGGGCTTAATAGAAGATAGGCTGTAGTGAACTGTGTTTACCAAAAAAAAAAACTTGTGTTTTTAGCTCACAACAATGTAATAAGCAGTGGATGGTTGTCTTCAGCACCAAAGTGCAACTGGTGAAACACTGAGATGGTTCAACTCCGTTTTATTGGTAGTTTTTAATATACCATTCTTAAAAGTAATATAGGTATAGTATATTATTATTTAGGATGGCAGTTTGCATTGTGTAAGATGTGAGTGGAGTTGTACTAATGGTTTAGCTTAACCCTTTACTGTTATTGTGTGGCAGCTTCTATGACTTCCCGTGTGCCTTTGGTGATGTTCTGCGGGTTCTCGTGACTATGTAATTTTAACCCATAACTCCAAAAATTATTTAGAAAATGAAAGTTTTAGGGCGGAATGTCAGATTATCTAAGGATTTCCTCATGCCCCCCTCCCCCCATGCACACCCCAAGTTGTGTGTGTGTGTGTGGGGGGGGGGGGGGGGGGTTATATACGGAAAAATAAGGATAGAGTGGGTAGCCTATGAGTGGATGAGTGAGGGGTGGAGATGTATATACTGTGAATGGGGTCAACATTTAGCGTTAAACCTGGGGGGAGCCATGATAATATGATATAGTATGTTGTGAGTGTGTGTGTGTGTGTGGGGGGGGGGGGTGTTGGTTGTGCGTGTGTGTGTGTGGTTGGGTGGGTGGGAGTGTGCATATACTTGACTGTTTGTGTTGCAGATACTGACGAAGCCTAAATAAAAGGCGAAAGCTTGAAAAAAAAAAAAAAAAATGTTTCTGGATTCGATATTCGAAAAGTAGTTACAGACTCAGAATCAAAAAACGTACTTGGAGAATATTTCGACAGGGTCGCCCTGTCTGCTTCAGCTCACTGTTGCTCTTGTGGCAGCGAGGCTTGGTGGGGACGATTGTTGTGTGGGGTGTGAACGGTTGTCAGGATCTGATTGTAGATGGGGGGAAAGTTCAAAGCCTTGATCTCTGTTCAGCTCAAGGGAAGCTGAAGTGTCGTTGGTAGCCATTCTGTCATCTCTCTTCAGTCGGCATCTTTCCACTTTCACTATGTCCTGCCCCTGCATGCATGCAGCACCAGCTGCGGTGTACGGAGTTCCTCGACTGATGAAAGACTAGTGGAGTTAGTGGTCAGATGGCAAGGGCATACTGGCAGTCGTTGGTGCTTATTGCAAAGCCACAGCTGTCTTTCTTCAAGAAGCTCTAAGCCTCTACAAAAACCACGGTTAACAGCAAAGAGATTGATACATCTTGGCTTGATGTCATTTGAGACTGAGGAGGCATCTTAATGTTGTCCAGCAAAACGATCCATCATGAAACTGTCTGAGAGAGAAAATATGTTTATATTTCTGTCTGTCTGTCTGTCTGTCTGTCTCTCTCTCTCTCTCTCTCTCTCTCTCTCTCTCTCTCTCTCTCTCTCTCTCTCTCTCTCTCACGCAAAAGCGAGAGCGCGCGCGCACACACATTTTTCAGTCCTCTGCTGTTATCTAGTGACCAGACCTCAACATGAAGATGCAACAGACAAGGACATGAAGCCCATCGCATTGCTGTGAATACTCCTTAACTAGACATGAACATAATGTAGATAAATGTTAGAGAGATAGATGGATAGAAAGACATATTATAAGTATATATGTATATGTGTGGTTCCTTTATTGTTCAACGTGAACAGTTGCATCAACTATATGTAGTTAAGTAGATAGATAGATTTTTTCGACAAGAAACAATTCCATCAAGTGCATTGTCCTTGTCCTGAATTGTGTAGTATGTCAGGGTGATGTTCTATCCACTTGATGACGTTAGCTTCGTACAACCGTCTTCGTTTTTCCGCCCAGGTGTTAAAGGTATACATGAAAGGGTTAATAGCAGAGTTTAACGGCAGTATGAATATAGCCAGGGCAACATTTACTTCTCCTGGGATTGGAGTATCAGTCAGCGCTAACAATCCGCACAGTCCAATGGGAAACCAGCACAGGAAATCTGTTACTGCAACACTGATCAGCCGTCGTGCTATGGTCATGTCACGTGATACTTTCGTCGAGTTCGTTTGTAAGGCATTGCTCTGTACTGACCAGTAGACAATGGCTTGGCCAAAAGAAATGAGTAGAAATAAGGTGAAATTAAAGACAATCATCACACTGAAGGAATACAGTCTTCCTTTAAAGTCCCGTCTGGTCACTGGCAGTGGAATGCAGATACCGGTTTGGCTGTAAAACTCCCAGTGAGTGGTCATCGGCAGTAAAGGTATAACGGCTAAAAACCAACCAACCAACCAAGTAAACAGACAAGTCAGTGCTGCTGATGTTCTCTCAAACCGCAGAGTGCTGAATGGAAACCGAAGGACAATAAAACGGTCCAGAGTGATGAGGCAGATGACCAGAGCTGACACCTCACTGGACAGCAGGGACAGAAACCCAGCCACCTTACAGGTCACACTGCCTTTCCACGTGTCATCATAATGGAGATATCTACCACGGTACCATTCATCAGCCGCTCCAATCATAGCTATGTAGACCCCCATCAGAAAGTCGGCCATGGTCAGGTTGATGACAAACACACTAAAGCCACTGGAAGAGGTCATGGATCTGGCAACCAAACGTGCACAGAAACAAAAGACATTGCCAGTGATAGAGAGAGACAGGTGATGAGCCACAGAAACCCTCGGTAGGCCCATGATTGTAGTAAATCTTCACAGGAAGAAACTTCGTCCTTTGGGGCATGGCACGATGACTGGTCAAGGTAATGTGGAACTATTTCACTGCAACACAACTTGTAGTTGTCTGTATGTATAACGGATAATTGAACCAGATATTTGAAAACATCATATGGAAATGTTTCTACAGGGCTACTGTCTAAATATAATTCACTCAGTGCCGGTGTGTACTGAAACCCAGCTGGACTGATTGTATGTATGGAAGTGGAAGTCAAATTCAGTTTCTGGACTTCAGGAAACAGAGAGAAGACTGTGGTGTCCAGCAGGATCAGCTTGGTGAAGGACAGGTCTACCTGGGTCAGGTCACTGTGCATGGTGACAGAGGAGAGATCAGTGTGCAGCTGGGCGAGAGGATTTCTAGACAGAGATAATGTGTGTAAGTTTTTCAAACCAAGCAAAGAACTCATATTGACAAGTCTCAGATCGTTCTGTGAGAGATCAAGTACCCTGAGATTTAGCAAACTAATTGAAGGCAAGATCGTCAACGAACACTTGGAAAGAACGAGATGGATAAGATAGACGTTGTTCTTCACATCAGACAGCGTCATACCTGAACCTGTGGCGTCCAAATAGCGGATTGTAGGGGACTGTGCTGCAGAGAAAGCCTGGAGGCACAGAAAGGAGTGAGTGACCCTGACACTGACAGCCATCAGGACAGGTCACGTCACACAGTAATTCATCATCACGCAGTGGACAGTACGACCAACCGTCACACAGGTGATCGCTGTGAACACAGATCTCTGAAGCTCTGCACCTGAACAACCCGGGGCAAGCTATTTCTTCACACCCCTCTTCGTCCTGGAGATCGATACAGTCGTGCATCCCATTGCATCGTGTGTAGACAGGCAGACAGTCGTCATAGTCTCCAGGACAACGGTAGTGGCTGTCAGGGCAAGAATCGTTGGGATTCATGGGGGTGGAAATAAACTGGCTGCTGCCATCAAAATTGATCAGAGATGGGGATGCTATATAAAACGTGTTTTAAGGGTCAGATATTTAAACGCTTCACAGCTTCCTTCATCTGACTGATCAGAACAGTGGGGCATTAAATCACACACCTTGTCATAGGACACACACTGATGGTCAGAACAGGTAAATGTCTTGACACATTGAGGATACTCACAAGCTGATTCATCCCTGTTATCCCGACAGTCAGAGAGGAAGTCACAGACCAGGCTGAATGCTATGGTGCTGAACTGATCGTCACATGCAAATGTGGGGTGAAGACCTGCAAGAGAAAACCAGTCAGTATGTGACTGTGGATTTGGAAAGAGGCAAGAGCTATGCTCTGGATGTGGACTGGATCCATATAGGAACACTGCATACGTTATCTGACCATCACTGCACGTGACCATGGAATGTTGCCTCTTGGCCAACGTAAACTTTGTACTGGTCAAGGTAACTGAGAATGAATTGTGGGAAGAGTTCTCAGTCTCATTCACTTGAATACACACATTGCTTTATATTCCCACGAGCGTGGAAAGTATGAAGAAACGCCTGACGTTTTACACTTTTCCAGAATTAAGCACCTTTTGCTGTCTGAATAGATCTTTTCCATTCTGGTATCAGTGGAATGATGAAAGACGACTTTATCATCATAAACAATGCTATGCGTGTACATAGTATCCCAGACACCATACCTGTAGTACAAGCCAGCTGCTGTATTTTCAAGCACATCGTCGTGTACGTGGCTTGTGCTTAGAAGTGTACCGCACCAGTAAGGAGTACACCGTGGGATACCCAGTCTGCCTCCAAGTGAACTGCAGTACTCGTCAGCTTTTTTTGTTGATGTCTGCTTGATCAGCTACGTAGTAACGCATACAACTGACCAGTTTGTAACACTGGTTACAGAACGCTATCAAACCCTGGCAGTCTGCGCTGCTGAAGGGACAGTGTTCTGTTTCATCCTGCCCACCTTCACATTCCGTCTTCAGGTTACATTCCACATGATGCCGAAAGCTGGGGTAATAATCCACAGAACAGTTCCATAACTTGTTGGGTAGCACTGGAGGTACTTTGTCCTTGGAAAAAAAATGAAAAGAAAACCTGGAAGTTGCAGTCCTGGACGGGCTTGAAACTGTAATTTGCAGTTTGGCGGCTTCGATCACCATAGGAAGGTAGTTTTCAAAGAACCGACATGTCCCGTCCCAGACGCGCTGGTTGTAGTTACTGTAATACAGGTGAACCTGTAGACAGTTCCATGCTATCTGCTTATAACTGACCATGATTGAACTGTTGCCAGGCACACTCATATCCATTTGCATTCTTTGGGAGTCTTTGATACTAACATTTCCTGTTTTCATTGTGATATAACCCGAGGAGGAAGATGCTATCACCTGAGCCAAATATTCTATCCCAGAGCTCTCTGTTAAGCCAACAAATACACATTATTTCACAAAAACAGCACCCTAACAAACTGGCAATACACACATAAATTCACCGTATAAAACAAACAAAAATACTGACACAGACTGCCTTCACAAAGCACAGGGGGAGATATTGATTATTTGGTTGTTAACTGATCGATTGATTGATTGATTAATTAATTATCCGATTGATTGATTGATTGATAATCTTTATTCCCAAGAACAATCGGTAGGCGAAAATATGCTTTTTTCCCACCCTGTCTTTTTCTCTTCAAAGACCAAGGAAGCTAATACACAAACACGCTTACCCAATGCAAAATTATGATTATACATAGTGATAGTGAATCATAACCAGATCATTAATGATTCAGAAACACACACACACACACACGCACACACACACACACACACACACACACACACACACACACACACACACACACACACACGCACGCACGCACGCACGCACGCACGCACGCACACACACACACACACACACACACACACACACACACACACCACACACACACACACGCACACACACGGGCACGTATGCACACACACACACACACACACACACACACACACACACACACACACACATGAAAACAACTTTGCAAATACTTTTTTTTTTCTTGCTGTCCCAACCTCTGGACCACCTAAGAGGCAGTGCACCCAAGCCGCTCATTGCAACACCCCGTCCTCAGCCACAGCCCGGTCGACCCCGCGACAGCCCCGGCACCGGCAATCCACAGGGAGCAGTCAATGTCAAGCCGTCAAGAAACAACCCACCGGAGGAGACACTGCACTGCTGCCGAGTCACTTTGGTGGTGTTCAGTGGCGCCTGTTCTGATCTAACATACGCAGGACACCACCTACTAAGCCCCCTACTGACGACAATAATTGCTTAGTCGTGGAGCCGGCGTGAGTGAGCTCTCCCTCCGGAGGGCGCCACCACGTCCGTCGTACGACAGCCCCCATGGACTCGCCGATACTGGTGACCCAGACGGAACCAAAACAAGACCACAGACGTGGAGAGGGGACATCGAAATTGAGGTCGCCATGAGAGCAGGGCATGAAAGGCCACAGAATTTGCGACATTTTTGTTTATGCTGATCGATGACAATGAGGATGATTAAGATGATGCTGCGGATTTCCATTTCGGTCTGAGATACATGACAGGGCTGTACTCTACTCTTCCTTTCATAATATATCCCGGCGTCAAACCAGGCCCGAGAGATACAGACACCCACAGTGTTGGTCAGGAAATTTGAGTAACGTTCTCAGAAACGCATCTAAGTGGATGAAACTCGACTGTGTGGTCCCAGTCTTCCCAACTGATTCCGCAGCAAACTCAACTCTGGATAATAGAAGCCAGTCGGGGCAGAAAAACCCACTTGACTCTGATGGGATTCGAACCCACTACCTCCCAGCCGGGAGTCCGCGACGCTAACCACTTCGCCACGGCGGCTGGTGCAAATACATTTTTCATTAAAGAGAGAGAGAGAGAGAGAGAGAGAGAGGAGAGAGAGGAGAGAGAGAGAGAGAGATTCAGATGGTTTACTGACGTAAGCATTTGCTCATATCACAATGGATTTGTTACATCATTCGTGTCGGACATTTCAGACTCTAACGTTAATTTGAAAGCAAACACAGACACACAATAAACACTTACAAAAAGAATAACTACAAAACGCGCGCGCGTGTGCACACACACACACACACACACACACACACACACACACACACACACACACACACACACACACACTAATGCGCGAGCGTGCGCGCGCACATACATGCACAATCTCTCTCTCTCTCTCTCTCTCTCTCTCTCTCTCTCTCTCTCTCTCTCTCTCTCTCTCTCTCTCTCTCTCTCAAAAAATGTATCATGCATAAAAATAACAAATGATTTATTAAAGTGTGAAAAAAAAATATACTGTTTTTTGGCATTTATGTACATCCAGTGGACAGTCGTTTTTATTCTGATAAAGATTATTCATGTACTCTAGAACTAATAGAACAG
Organism: Conus betulinus; assembly: GCA_016801955.1. Classification (NCBI taxonomy): domain Eukaryota; kingdom Metazoa; phylum Mollusca; class Gastropoda; order Neogastropoda; family Conidae; genus Conus; species Conus betulinus. The sequence continues at coordinate 111,645 of JADBJO010005274.1, forward strand.
CATATACTTATGCAAATAGAACAAGGAAATGATTTTAACTATATTATTGGAGGAGATTTCAATGCTCGTATAGGAGAATGGGGCTTGAATATCAAGGATAACAATGATATTGCAAATGATGACCAAGACGTATATTCACGAAAATCAAAGGACTCATACATAAACGGTTTTGGCAAAAAATTAATGGAACTTTGCATAACATTTAATTTGACCCCTTTAAACGGACTTTGTACCGAGAACTTTGTTTGTGGATATACGTTTTACTCGGAAAGGGGGGGAACAGTACAATTGACTATTATTTGTGTTCTATTGAATTGATTGAAAATGTAAGAAATTGTACTATTGATGAAAGAATTGAATCTCACCGCATGCCTATCACTATGGAACTTCAGAGTACATTGCCAGACCCACAAGTAGATAAATCCAAGGGAAAAGACAGCAAAGAAAATTAGATGGGATCCTATAAAACAACAGGAATATATCCAGGCTAGTGAAACAGAAAGATCCAAGCAGTTACTTGAACAGATCACAGAAGAGATAAACATTGATGTGGATACAAGCATAGAGAAATTTAATACACTACTTAAGGAGGCGGGGAAAAAATATGTATACAACTACAGGCGCGGAGGAAACAATATAACATCAAAGGGTTGGTATGACAAGGAATTTTAAAGACAAAAAGAAAGAAGCTAGACATGCACTCAGCAGACTGACACATACGAACAAGAGCAAAAACGTAACTCTATATGAAGGAAGAGAGGAGGCATATAATAACAAAAGAACAATATACCAAGAGACAATTAGAGAAAAGAAAAAACAGTATAGAAAACAAACATATGACACACTCACAAAACCAAAAGGATAGTCAGAGATTTTGGAACATCATGAGAAATACTAATAGAAGGAAGACTACACTACCATCAATAACCATAACACAATGGAAGGAACACTTTGAAAGCGTCCTAAATCCTCAAATACCTGAAACACAAAACATATAGAGAGACTACAACAAAATGTAGAGGAAGATGAAGATGAAATACAAATACAAGAGCTAGATGAAGAAATAACCAACACGAAGTAAGCCTAGCAACAAGAAAATTGAAAAAGGGCAAATCACATGGTATAGATGAAATATCACCCGAACTTTTAAAGACAATAGAGCAAAATATAACTCCATTCCTGACAAAATTATTCAATAAGTTATACCAAGATAGTTATTTCCCCAGGGAATGGACAAAATCTGTCATAGTACCTTTGTTCAAGAAAGGTAACAAACAAAACCCAGGAAATTACAGAGGAATCTCCCTACTATGCATTATAAGTAAAATATTTACAGCCATAATAAACAGAAGATTATACAACTGGGCAGAGGAAGAAAATAAAATAAGTAGAGAACAAGCAGGATTCAGAAAAAAATTACTCAACCATAGACTACATTTTCACACTTGTATCAATGATTAGTAACTGCCTACATGGTAGAAGAAGAAGTAAACTATATGTTGCATTTATCGATTATCAAAAAGCGTTTGATACAGTAAACAGAGACGAATTATGGAAAATATAAAGAAATACAAAATTTCTACTAAAATGCTAAATATGTTGAAAGGTATATATAGAACAGTACAAGCATGTGTGAGACATGGGACAGAATTAACAGAATTTTTTGACTGCCCACTTGGAGTGAAACAGGGATGCCTATTATCTCCTTTGATTTTCTCCTTACTAATAGCAGAAGTAGCTGAGAAGGTAACAATGAGAGGAAGACATGGATATCAATTTTACCAGGAACCGAGGAATTATTCTTATTGCTATTTGTGGATGATATAGCACTAATATCACGGACACCAGCTGGACTACAGAACCAAATTAAAAACCTGCAAGAAACTTCTTATCACATAGGGTTAACAGTGAATCTGCAAAAAAAAAAAATCAAGGTATTTAGAAAAGGAGGATACCTGGGCAAACTGGAAAAAATGGTATTATAAAGGAAAAGATGAAGCTGTTAACCGCTACAAATACCTAGGTTATACATTAACAACTAAAGTTTTCTGTCGATATCTCACTCTCAGAATATGCAGGCAGAGCGAAAGGAAAAATGATAGAGATAATGAAAACTATGTATAGCTTAGGGCAAATAGACATGAAAATCTATTTCAAACTTTTCGATTCACAGGTTAAACCATTACTTTTATATGCAGCAGAAGTAGTATGGGGACTAATTAACTATTCAACAACAGAAAATGTACATTTACTCGCAAGCAAAAAATACCTAGGAGTAGGAATGAAAACACCGAACTACTTAGTATATGGAGAGTTAGGTAGATACCCGATATACATAGATAGTACAATAAAGACAATTAGATACTGGTTAAGACTGGTAAAAATGACACCGGACAGGATACCGAAGCAAGCATATGAGAAGGAAAAAAACAGAAGTAAACAAACCACAAAATTGGGCTCTAGAAATAAAAAGATGTTTAGATAGTTATGGATTTTCAGAAGTATGGAACAATGAGGGGACACGAAATGAACACAGGTTCATTAATGAGTTAAAGCAAAGAATGATAGATTGTTTTAAACAAACATGGCATGACAAAATTACAAACAGTGAACGATTTGAGATATATTATTCGTTTTTAAAACCATACACCAAACAGAAGAATACTTACACAAAATCACTATAGCAAAGTTCAGGAAAGCATTAACAAGAATGAGGCTAGGAATAAATGAATTGCATACTAACAAGAAGTATATAGACAATTTAGTTATCACAACATGCCCCTTCTGTCCAGTGGAAGAAACAAATACATTTCCTAACAATCTTTCCAAACTACAGGCAATTAAGAGAGAAATACATATCTTAACATTTTAGAAACTTGAATACAATTAGACTAGAAAATTTATTACAAAATGATAACATAGATATCACACGCGATATCGCAATGTATATTTCTTATGCACTCAAAACCAGAGAAAAATCTATTGTAAGAAAATAAAATACCAAGAGGCTGGCAATGTTAGCTAAGCATATTATTACATGATTCGAGAAACGAAATACAATCATGATACAGACGAGAATCGAAGATGGAACTGGAAGAAGAATAATAGAATTTGTGTAAAAATATGAGGGGAAATGATAAACTGTCTATGAAAGAGAGACTGGAACAACAGAGAAAGATTGGACAAATGTACAGAAGTGAAATATCTGAAAAAGGATGACGTTTATGCATATATACTTTATACAAGTGCATGAGGATGGGGAAGGTGGGATCATGATAATAGAAGTTGGCATGCTAGTTACATGTTCAGGGCTTTGGGTGCGAGTTTGTGTGTCCCGCCGGCGCCGCTCGCGGTCCCCCCCCCCCCCCCCTCCCCTCTCATGCGCTCCCGCTGTGATGGGGGGGGGGAGGGGGCGGGGCAGGGGGGGCCGGACGGCAACAAGAGACGTCGGAAAACAGTTGCCGGCGGCCGACGCGCCCCGTGCGGCTCGCGGTCTCTCCCCCTTCTTCCCTCTCTTGCGCTCCCACTGTGATCGGGGGGGGGGGGGGGGGGGGGGGGGCAGGACGGCTGTAAGAGATACGTCGGAGCACAGTTGCCGGCCGGCGCTCCCCGTGTGGCTCGCGGTCTCCCCCTCCTCCCCTCTCTTGCGCTCCCGTGGGGGGTGGGCGGGCCGGACGGCAACAAGACGTCGGAGCACAGCTGGCTTGTCGATGTGTATCTAGTGTATTGTTTTTTTTTAAAATACCCCAGCCCATAGTCATACAACCAGTTAGGTAACGTATACTAATAGAGGAAATGTTATAGGCCTGTTCTTAATTTACCTGAGTGATTCGTATTACAAAGGTTGGGAGGATATAAATGTTGGTATACAACAGTGTTGCCTATCAACCCTAGGAAATATTGTTTCGATTAACTAGTATGTTTTGTGAATATCTATAATAAAGGCTGGCATCTTACTGACACTAAATTCATGCAAGCAAACGAGAGCTACGTTTCATTTTATTTCATTCTGTTTCTTGTTGCAAATTCGAAAATGTGACGCTGAGAACTCTTGTGTACAGACCTTTGGCCTCACAATAAATGGCGCGGCGTTTAAACGCGCGTCAAGCGTCAAGCGTCTCTCTCTCTCTCTCTCTCTCTCTCTCTCTCTCTCTAACACACACACACACACACACACACACACACAGACACACACACACACACACACACACACACACACACACACTAACCAACCAACAGAAAGGCATACACGCACACAGTAAAGATATTGAACACGTGGCCATCAGCCCTGGTAGAATAAAGAGAAAAAAGCAATTAAACTTACGAAAATTTGACTAGCTAATCTTAATTTCATACTAAGATAAATAAAATGAGCAATATCATTCATAAAGTTCCTGCTATTCAGAATTGATAATTCCTTTGACGAATTTTGAGTCAGGTGACGTGGGATAAATTTTATTCTCAGTTGTACAGTATGCTGACAGTAGAACAGAAAATGAAATTCATCATCCGGCTGAACGTTGCATAACGGGCAATGTAAGTCCATGGAAAGATCTGGGTAATAGTGGAATTTATGAGTTGTAATATTCGTGATACCAAGTCTGAATCGCGTGAAGATATTATCCCTTAATGCCTTATTTCTGATGCACTCAAAATACGCTCCTAATGAAAACTCGGATTTAAACGTTTTGTATAAAGAATATCCATGTTCCTGGAGCCTACTGCACCATCCTTATTTCCAACAACCAGTTAAACGTTCCTTGAAAAGTTGTAGGAACCAAGGCATATTTTCCACACCTCCATTAAGCCACAAGTAACCAAAACCGTACATCGTAAACAGCTTGCGGATATCTGATACCCAGCACGTTTTGTTATTGCTGTCTAATTTATAAGCATATTGTAAGCTTTCTTGGGCAGTCTTTCATTGTTTATTCTTGTGAGGCAGATCCAAAATCGGATAGCGTTTGTTTTTGCGTCTATATTTATTAGTACTCTACCTGTTTCTCCATATACTATATCGTTTGGTGTTCTGGAGGCCACATTTAATAACTTTTTCAATGCAAATGTATGAGCCTTTTGGATATGCATTTGCTATAACAATCCCCAGATTTCAGATCCGTCGAGAGTAAGATAGGTTTTATCTGGGCATCAAACGGTTTAAATAAAATGTATGGGGAAACATCTCCTAACTCCCATAACGTTTTTAATATTTCCACAATACCTAGTTTTGCCTTTGCTGTCTGTTGTTGCATGGCGAGTGAGAATCTTAAACGAGTAGTCAGCCATACGCGTTTAAGCTATTTATTTCTTGGTGTTCAACATTATTGTTCTCCTCACAAACAATCAATGGTTGTGGCTATAATGTTGCTTCAAAAACATTCGCAAAATGATTTCGCCAGTCTTCCTTCGAAATGTCCCCCAATGAATTCTTTTGCTTATATCTGACATTTTTCAGAGTAGTCTAAAACAATTTAGAGTCATTGGTAGAATTCAATAATTTGTCTGTAAGACCAGTTTTTATGCATATCGGACTTAGCTTTCAGTAAATCTTCGTAGCATTTCTTCTGTTCCAAGTGCTCAGTTAAATTTGCTTTGGATCGCTCATTTCTGAAGATTCTTAGGGAACTTTTTACGGACTTTTTGTTGTCCTGCACTCTTGTCAAACCATACTTGCTTTTTCGGGAAACTACCAGTTCTTTTAACATGCATTCTGAAGCCAATGTCAAAGTACCATTGAACACAGCAATGGACACATTAACATCTACACTTATTATTCGTTTGGCTTCCTCCGGAGCAATTATGGAATTGGTTCCAATTAGACTGTCCTTTAAACATATTGTAGAAGTCCGGATTCCAAACAAGTTTGTGTACACATAAACTATCTTTTCTTTCTACCTTTCCATGACCATTACACCTCAAGGTTAAAACAACGGGCATATGTTGAGAAACAGTGATGTGGAGGTGACAAAATAATCTATCACACTACAACCATTATTTGAGATGAACGTGAATTTACCCGACCTATCCCCTTTAGTTGTGCCGTTTACAATGAATAGATTAAACTGTGCACCCAATTCAAGAAAGAGTCTACCGTGATAATTAAGTTCTCTGTCTTCTGAACTTCTCGTAGCTAACTCTATATAGTTGGAATCTTGATGCGTTTCTAGAAAATATTGAACATCGTTTACATGGTAGGGCTGTACATTTCCACTTCGGGCATTTAGATCACCACATATAATGAACGAAATGTCTCCAGATTTTTCTGATACATTCAACATGCATGATTCTACAGCTGAAATGCCGTTTTCGAAACGTGAAATATTATATATATATGAGATTGTGGCGGCGCTGCATAAACAGCAATCAGAAAGACATCTGTTGTTGACTTAAATAAACATTTGGACAGTTTTAACAAGGCAATGTTTTTCGGTTTTACAGTCAATTCTTGTAACTTGCTGATCTAGATCTTTCCTAACAAGTAGCGTCACTCCACCTGATTTGCGGCCTGATTTAGTATGCCTAACTGCTGGACTGCTGTACTGAGTAAACTTGGTTAAAACATCAACTGTAAAGATTTCTGCAGTAAAGGTTTCTAGAAGACAAACAAAATCAAATCTGCTAACATACAAATAAAGTCAGAATCATTTAACAGGGTTTTTTTTGGTTTTTTTTTTTTTTTTGTTTTGTTTTGTTTTGTTTTTTTGTTCCGTGCAGCAGAAGTGTCCCTGGTCTGTCTGGATGGCTGGGATGTAGATCTTCTAGAGTCCTCGTTTTCTTTGGGTGTTTCGGGTCGAGTCGGAGTGCGTCTGGAAGCGCCTCCAAGCAGTGGACTGGAGGTTGCCACTGCCTCGCCGCACGTATATATATTATATATTATAGATATATTAACCCACACACACACACACACACACACACACACACACACACACACACACACACACACACACACACACGCACACGCACACACACACACACACACACACACACACACACACACACACACACGCCCAAACATATCCATACACACATATACACACGCGGATAAGCACGCACGCACATGCAATCAAAAATATATGAAATTCGACCATCCACTTTATCATATGATAAATGGACATTCACTTTCATCTTCATCATATCAATGGATTATGCATCATAGTGGCTTAATCTTTTCTTTTTGCAATTTCTGAGCCTCTGCTGTAAAATTTGCAACTGATTTGATAATCATTTCGTCATTTGAAAGTAAAATAGATATAACATTATGAGTATCAGCTAAATCCGTATTTTAAAAAATCAAATTTGTTCCGTAATGTTACATATCCTGTACAATGAAATAAGACATGTTTTTCATCCTCAACATCATAACCACATAGGGCATGAAGATTCTGAGGAAGCCCCAGGCAGATAACATCTTTTCCTTGTATTAAATCCGAGAGTTCTGAATCAAAATCAAGCAAAATTAATCCATGAAATTAGTCTGTTATATAGATAATTTTCAGCTTGAAAGACATTTTTGAATGAAGAAAACCAACTGTATTTTTCATTGTTCTCAATGGGCGCATGCCAGTTTTGTTTGTACGAACATGTCAGTCTGTCTTTAAACTCTGAAATAAATTGTCTATCATTTCCAACTCCCTGTAACACCCGTACAATACCAAAACCATTTACAGATAATACCTTTTTTTACTTGATAGGCCCAATTCTCTCTTTACCAGTCTCGAGTTGAATTACGATCATGTCGTATGCTTGTTTGCACAATCGAGACTGAGGCAATTTTACCATTTTTAGCCAGTATTTTATGCACTTGACAAAATATGTTATGTACAGAGGATATCGGCCGGTTTCTCCGTATAGCATAGTATTAGAAGCATGTAAAGGTAAACGAAGAAAAAAAACGTTTTACAGCATACATGTGCACTCTCTCCATTTTCGGATTAGAGTGCAAACCCCATATTTCAGCACCATAAGTAAGAATAGGTTCTATTTGGGCATTTGATAATTTCCAAAATAGATTACAGTCAATAGTATTTAGCTTTTTTACTGACTTTAAATTCCAGTTACACCCTTTCTACCCTTTCTGCTTCCCTCTTCCCAAGCAAAATTCAAACGTAATCTTGTTGAAAATATCATTCCTAGGTATTTATAAGAACGGACAAATTTTATTCTTTCATTTCCATAGAACATTTTTCATGCATTGACAGGTGTTCACCATTTCTAAATACAATAATATTAGTTTTATCTAAATCAACAGTTAATCATAAACGATCTGTTTCTTCTTTTAGTGACCTTAATTGGTTTTGGAGGCCTATAACTGTTTGAGACATTAGAATAACATCGTCAGCAAATAGAAGCAAAAATATCTCAACAGCTTCTTAGATTAATTGAATACCATGTTTTCCATTTTTTGATATTTCAATTGCTAACTCATTAATGAAAAAGGAAAACAATTGTGGGCTCAAAAGGCAGCCTTGTTTTACACCCTTTGGACAGTCAAAATAATTAGAATATTCACTCTTTGCACGCACACATGGCAGCACAGAATTATGCATACCACGAACAGCCAAATAAAGTTTTCCATTCACTCCACTTTTACGCAACACGTTCCAAAGAGTATTACGATTCACAGAGTCGAAAGCCTTCCTGAAATCAACAAAGGCTATATAGAGTTTAGAATTGCTCAATAAACATTTCTGTACAAATGAATATAGTGTAATATATATGGTCAATAGTACTATAATTTGCTCTGAAACATGCTTGTTCTTCTAATATTTTTCCTTCATTTTCAGCCCATTTTGATCATCTTTTGTTCAGGATATGAGTATACATTTTACTAATGGTACTAGTGAGTACTATACCACGATGATTTTCTGGATTACTGGAATCACCTTTTTCTTTTTTTTTTTTTTTTTTTTTTTTTGCAATTTGGAATGATAATAGATTTAGCCCATTCTAAGGGAAATTGCCGTGTTCAAAAAGCTCATTAAATAAGCGAACAAGATAGTCAGTTATGAAAGAATTTGCTTCTTTTAACATTTCTCCAACAATTCTGTCAGGTCCAGCACTTTTCCCTGTCCTTAAATGTCTGAAACCATCCATTACTTCTTCTCTAGACATGGTGCTATTGAACAATGGCACAGATTCGTCCACATCATCCAGTGAAACGTCTTCTTCCAGAGGAACAGTATTATCTGAATCATTGAAAACATGAAAAAAAGTTATCATACCATTGTTGGATGGAGATTTCATTATAAATCAAGCTTTTCTTATTAACAGATCTTATTACTGACCAAAATTTTTAGAATCGTTTATGGATTCTCTTAATTTCTTTAGTCTATTTTCCTCAGATTCTAATTGCTTAGTTTCTCTCAGTTTGATGTATTCTTTTCGTCACACTGCATATTCTACTCTTTTTTTCTTTTTTATCACTGGCTGTTTTACATCTCTGAAATCTTTTTAGCAGCCTTTTACTTCTGCTTTCTTTCTCTCACATTCAGCATCAAAACAGTTATTACTTTTTATTCGAACTTGACCTACCGTGCATACCAAACATGCAGCAGCTCCATATAAAGCATTAACACAAAAGGTTTAAACTATCATTCATATCAATATCCATTTGTAGCAGGGCTGACTGTAAACAACTTTGGAAACTCATCACTTTCAATTTCGTCTTTATATTTATGGACATTTTCATTCGACCAAACAATTTTTTCTTCACCTGATTGTTTAACCTGAGAGAACTATAAAATACGTGTTCTAACTCACAGCCAGTCGGCCCCAGTTTTCATATGGCCTCAACTAGTTTAAACAGTTTGAAGCCCCTTTTTACAAACATACATACTGTGTAGGATTATCTGTTTTTAATACTAGTTTATAAAACTTTTGAGAATTCAGTTTTTGCTTAATCCTGTGTTTTTCCTGATCGTTTTCAATAACATCATTTTCACGCATACGTCCATCAAATGCGTCTCTGCCTTTCATGTGAAATAAAACTAGTCTTTAATTGTTCTCTAAAGTCTTTTAAAACTGAGTTATATTTCTGGCATAAAATCCACACACTTATCCCAGCATGTCTTCCGCTGAAAGCCAGTTTTGACAACTTTTTTCTTCTTTTTTTTTAACTATATCCCTTTCTGCCGAACAGTCATCTATAATAAATAGTGTCTGTGTTCCTTCAAACAGTTTATAAAAGTATTCTAAACACTCACTCAGTTTATTGCTGGGATCAATCGAATATATGTCATCATCTGTCCATATAAACATTCGATCACGATATGATTGATTCCATTTTAAGGTTGGGCAAAATAAATTACTATATGATCAAAATAATAACCATAAACTGTTTGTAATAGGTCGAGGACAAATATTGTTTTTCTATAACCAGTCTGTCCACAAATCAATGAACAATGAGGGGTTTTTGTCATAAAGTTAACTGCTCCATAGTTTTATAACATAATTTAATCTAATCCAGTTATTATTTTTATCATAGTCTCTGTCAAATCTTGTTCATGTGTAAGATTAATCCAATTCAGTTCTGTAAGACTGCTTCTATTTAGAGTAATATTAATTTTTTTGTCGCTAGTTGTAATGATCTTAATCTCCTCACTGTTGTAGAGAACAACGACAGTAACTTTAAGTTTTTCAACGTCTAAGTTCTGCCAGCTAATAAGAATTCCTTTGATAAGGATGTCACTTACACCCAAAGCCCCATTCCTCTCCACATCTTTGAAGACAGAAATTTCAAATATTACTGTGAACGTGTCTCCTAATTTCATGCGTCGAATGAACTGTAATTTTGTAGAAGCATCCTTCAAAACTGATTCTCTTCTGTGAGGAGGATGTACTGTTTGTTCCCAAACGGCTTTATTTCGATCTCTTTCCGACTATTGTCCTCTGGCATAAGACTTTATATGTAAAGGACCAGAGTTGAATGCTTTTCTGAAACTTTTTTGAAGATAAAAAAAAAATGTAAAATGGGCTTAAGAATTCAAATCTTATGTCCCATTCTAAATATGGTTCTAAGTGCCGTTTGTTGTCAGTTTTTCGAACTATTTTATATTCGTAATGACTTGCATTATTTGCTTGTGCATTGCGCATTTTTGTAGTTTAGGAATATTTTGTTGTCGCTAACCTCTTTGCGTTTATATTAACCATCTTTACTGTACTCAAAACCATACAAAGCGCCTATCTCACCGTTCTGTTCAAAGTCCTCAGTGTCTGCAAGGTCTTTTAGTTCTAAAGTTATTTACCTTACAGGTGCTAATGTAACCCCTGATTCTTCTTGTCCACGCGACATTTTTTAGTACAACTAATTATTTTATTTCTAAAACAATGTGCAGGTTGTCACATTTCACGACTTTCCCTGTTTCCTAATTTTTTTAACTGTTAATTAGGGAATTGTATAATTTCATAATAGCAATATGCAGCTTTTCCTGATGAAAGAGCTCTTAAAACAGTTGAGGGCCTTCCATCATATAAGTTTTCATCAGTGCTCGTCCAAATGAACATAGAGTAATGAATGTAATGCAAGATCGAGAGGATGTTCTCCCTCATAAATAGTTTTGCTTGGTGTAAACTAAACGTTCGATTGACAGTTGTAAAGCCTAACATTTTAGCTAGCTCTCCATAAAATAGTAACCTATTTCTTTTTTTTCAGGTTTGAATGTCAACATTGTCTTTAGATTTGCATTGTTAAGTTTGAGAGTAATGTCGAAGTTACTCATTGCTTCTTTTAGTGAGCAAAATCCGTAATAACCATCAGGTATGATTAACTGGCTAACTAAGTTTCCTCTATTGTCAAATTTGTCAATCTTATCATTCTTCTTGGACTTACTTATATTAAACCATAGGACTTTGTAAAAAGTTTCATGGAGTGCGACCCTGTGGGTTATGCATTCGTTATCAATAGCATATTTTTAAAAAGGAAGGACTTTCTTGGGTTGTTATTGTTACAAACATTTTTTTAAACAAAGTAAAAATGAAACCGTTCAAATACACTAATGCAAAATATTCTGTTGGACCGCACCACAATCTTAAAAATATAACAACTGACGCCCTTGACATTTCTGTGACTCAGTCTGACACCTTTCAAGTAAAGGTTAGTAATCCTTTGAACAGTATCTTAACCCTCCTGTTAAAAATGAAAACATCCTGAAAATGTGGTTCAGTCATTCGATGCAGTGTTATCAGAACTAGTTTAAACTTTGCTGTGTTTGCGCTTCACTGGGTGTGGAGTGTCGCATGCTGATCATTTAAATCATCTCGATCCTTTGATGAGGTCGGTGTATAGATTTCGTTTCTATTACACCTTCAGACGTATTTTATCTGAACTGCAAGCACCATTACCAACTAACAAGCCATTTAATCCATTCAGCAACAGAAAAGACATGAAGGCTTTTGAAAGGATCTGTAACGAATTCAATGTTAATGTCAAGATAGACTTTAGACAAAAGCCGGACCGCAATCATCGTTAGGTACCCTTTATTTTTGGAGTAAGCACAAAAAGTATGGCTGGGCTCCTCCTCCCGGGTCTTTCTCTTCAGGCATAGCTGCACATCTCGGGCCAACAGAGCAAGAGCATTAAACAGCATGGACAACATTTATTTTTAGATACTTCTAAGGGTCTAACTAAAACGGGAATGGAACGAGTAAACTACTCTATTCGTACTTATGTTTGGTGTTTGCTAGGTTCGCAAGCACAAGCGAGATCGAACATAATTGATCCTTCTACTGGCTTTGACGCACAAAAACAGTACTTGGCAAATTTAGAGGACGCCATTAATTCTGCAATTGATTTGCCTTCAAGTATTAAAAGGTACCATAATGTTTTACAATACGCAAGATCGAAAGTAGACTTTGCTGTTGGCACTGGTTTATACATGCTACCTTCTGACCTCAGACTCCAGATAGGAACAATAATAAACTACAATAATGAAATCCTTGTAACAGGCAATGAACAGAAAGTCGGAAAAAAAACGACATAAATTCTGAGCCAGAATCACAAACAATAAACAAACAAGTCCCCCCCCCCCCCCCCCCCCCCCCCCCCCCCCCCCCAAAAAAAAAAAAAAAAGTCATCCAATCCCCAAGGCCGTTGAAGACAAAAAAAAAATAATGACCATGAATATGAAAAGACAGCACTTGTTCTTCATCTTACTGAAAAAGTAACCCGACTATTAAGACAACTAATGTCCATAAGTGCTCGGCCATAAAGCCAACTACTTTGCTTGCAGTAGATAAAAGCCAGCTAATGACAGAACCTAATATGCCAGGGAAAGAGTCTATGGCCTTACTGGCTATTTTTTTCAATAAACCTGCAAGATGATCAAGTTGGGTTGTTTTTTTTTTTCTGCCCATGATTTGTTAGGTAGTGATGGAGGAGATGGCAGTGGAGGCTCTGACCTTTGACCATCACCGCCTGTAATAGCCAACACTAGTGTACTTATTGCAAATCCTAAAGCTGTTATAACGCTTGCTAATGTGACACCCTTGCTCTCTAAACAGTGTTCGTATTCGTTCTGCTAGTGTCGTGTTTTCATATAAAATTCTTTGGATAGTTTTCTGTTATTCTGTTCACTTGAGTTCGTAATTGTTCTCGGTTAGTAGACAACACTTCTAGTCTTGCTGATCTCTCTTGTTCAAGATCATGCAGTCTTTGTGTTATTCTTTCTTTAATAGCATGTCCTAAGTTGGAGTCGTCTGCCTCAACGAGTTTTTCTTTTTCTCTTTTTATATGCTCATCTAGTTCACTCAGTTTTGCTAAATTGTTTGTTAATTCACCTCTGATGCTTCTCAAAGCATGATCAAGGACCGCTATTTCTCACGTAGGTAGCGGCGGAACGTGGATAGTTTTTAATGCTGTTTCTTCTGAAAAACCGGTTTCTGCTTGTATTATTTCGTCTGCTGTTTGACTGAAATCTTTAAGTTCTATGTTTGCATTTGGTTATCCATTGGGAGTTCTTGTAGTATGTTTTGAAGTTTAGCAACTGCCTCCCTATCTGATTTTGGTTTAGCAATGTTAGCGGTCAATGTCAAGTCGTCAAGAGGCAACCCACCGGAGGAGACACTGCACTGCCGCCGAGTCACTTCGGTGGTGTTCAGTGGCGCCTGTTCTGATCTAACATACGCTGGACACCACCTACTAAGCCCCCTACTAACGACAATAATTGCTTAGTCGCGGAGCCGGCGTGAGTGAGCTCTCCCTCCGGAGGGCGCCACCACGTCCGTCCAACGACAGCCCCCATGGACTCGCTGATACCGGTGACCCCGACGGAACCAAACCAAGACCACAGACATGGAGAGGACATCGAAACTGAGGTCACCATGAGAGCAGGGCATGAAGGGCCACAGAACTTGAGACTTTTTTTTTTAAATGCTGATCGATGAGAATGAGGATGATTAAGATGATGCTACGGATTTCCATTTCGGTCTGAGACTACATGACAGGGCTGTACTCTACGCTTCCTTTCATAATATATCCCGGCGTCAACCAGGCCCGAGAGATACAGGCACCTGCAGTGTGGGTCAGGAAATTTGAGCAACACTCTCAAAACGCATCCATTAAGTAGATGAAACTCGACTGTGTGGTCCCAGTCTTCCCAACTGAGCCCGTAGCAAACTCAACTCTGGGTAGGAGCCGGTCGGGGCAGAAAAACCCACATGACTTCTGATGGGATTCGAACCCACGACCTCCCAGCCGGGAGTCCGCGACGCTAACCACTTCGCCACGGCGGCTGGTTGTACAAGTTGTCCTTGGTCGCTTCTCACAAACAGATGGTTATCTTTTATTTCAATCATTTGGGTCTAAATATTCGAGAGGTTCTTGATCTAAACTTTGGTAAAATGATCTGACTTTACTTAATGTTAATTCACGCCGCAATGAGTGGTGCTGAGTCAAAGAGGTCATTTCACTCATGTCGTCTCCAGGATCAAAAACATCATAATCTTCATCTTCAATGCCTGCCATGTTTTTTTTTTTTTAAGTAACTTTTTATTTTCTTTTTTAAAAAATGTTACAAGCATATGGCTCAATTCTTGACCTGCATAGAAAACTGAAAGAACTCTTTGGCGTGAAGGGAAATAAACAGAATATTATCGTTACAAATAATCCATCTACTATTGATTCAGATCAAATTCTTACTGTCAAATTTCCAGACCTAGGAGCAGATGAAATGATTGTACCAGGGCTCTGCACGACTTACTTTCAAAATAGAACTCGAATCAGCAATGGACCCAAACAGGACAGTAGTCCAGAATCTGGGACAGGCAATCGTTAAGAAAATTTCTATAAAACTTAAGGAGCAAGAAATATTTTCTTTTACACAATGCAGACATATTTTTATCTATTCTGATCTATGGCTAACCACGAATGAAAGGGCTGATCTTGCATTTCAAGGAAGCGAAAATAATGAAGCACTAAAACACAGAATAGGCACCACAGATGCTAAAGACGGTAACAGGGCTGAAGCTACAAGTTTTGCGTATGGAAATCGCATGCACCATACTTTCAAGGAGCATTAAAAGACAGATTGTCAAATGAACTAACTTTTAATGAATACAAATGTGTTATTAAATCGACAGACACCGAAGCAAAGTACAGCATTTCTGACATCTCGTTAGAGTTTGACATTGTCAGCAACCCTAACTTAGCAAGGCTGATCAAGCAACAATATCAGTCCAAATTTGCAATATATTACGAAAGAGTGATTCATCATTCTAAATATACCAAAAGCAAGGCAGACACTATATGGAATTTAGTTTTTAGCGCCTCCGCAAGATCACTTAAATGTATTTTATTGCTGTGTGAAGATGAAGAACCATTCAAAAGAGAAACTGAAAAGTTTATTAATCCTAAAATAATGAAAGCACAATGTTCAATTGAGGGTAGTCCTAATCAATTCTACGGTAGCGGGCTTAAACCTTATCAGCATTTTGACGAAATAAGAAAATTGTTTGGAGGAGGGAGGCGTAGAAGTCCAACAGTAGACATTGTGTCTAAAGATCTACGCCTTCATGATGTTAGATTTGATTATTATTTAACAACAAAATACGGTTTATGGATTGACCTAAGGTCGACAGAGGATAATCAGTTGCATGGAAGTGGGAGATCTGTTAAAGACGGAATAACCATTCAAATTGATAAAGAAAAAGAGAGTGATAAACCAGTTAATGTATATTTGTTTTTAATATATGATGCGCAGCTGAATATTCAAGATAACAGATTAAAAGATATACAAAACTGAATTTTTTTTTATTGAAAAAAGCACGTCTGTTCAGGTTTATCCAAAAGTGTCTGAAGAAGAGATAAATAGACTACCCCACTTGTTACTGTTTAAAGGAGAGATAGTAGAAAGCACTGACATAAAAAACCTTCAGATTAACCAACATTACACAAATGCAACAAAAACTAGAGCAAGACCTTTCAAAATACAGCAAAAACAAACGAAGGTATTCTGGTGTCTTTAATGCTGTTACATATGGTAATGCTGGGACATCGACTTTTAGTGCTTTAACAGCAGCAACAAGTGTAGGTCTCTTAGCAACAGGTGTTGGCGCAACTGTAGTTTTACCTCTGGGCGGCTTGTCTTTAACTCTTGGCCTTTGCTCATTAGCTGCAAGTTCTGCCAGTAAAAAAAAAATAAATACTAAACTCCAAAAGCACACAGCTATGGTTCAACTAATAACAGCTAAACTTAGTTCGTTCAAACTGATAATAAATGAAGCACTAGTTGACTCGCACATCACGGATGAAGAATTTAGTCGTTTACAGGCTGATTCTGAGGACTACAAAAGACAGAAGTTTGATCTTCAAAAAAGGCGCGGGCAACTTTTTCTCAACAACCAGAAACCGACCGGATAAAAAAAAGAATGTTTAAAAAAAAGTAAACGAGACGTTAAACTCTGTTCTAAACAGCTCACATTAACAACACCAAAGGGTGTTTATTCTTTAGTTGATGAGTCGAAGCACAAAAAGACCGTTGATACTGATTGTGACTAAGCAATTTTTTTAATTGAAATAAATATTTTGAGTTAGAAAAGAAACTCAACATGGCTAAGATATATGAAAAGTCCTGACGCTTGGTTAGATGAATATTTAGAGGAAGAGCGTTTGCCAAAAGCTTCAAATGAGATCGATTTAGAAGTTATTGATCCAACAAACGTACAGGCAAGCGTCGCACATGCTATTTCTCAAGTTCCAAGTAAATTATCAATAAGCCCTCCAGTTAAAGTAAGGTTAACTGTTTTTAATCGACTATATAACAATAAATAAAGAAAATCTAGAAGTCTGGGTCTCAACTAAACAGCAGACTATTCTTTCTTATAGTGATTTAACACCTGTTTAGGTGGACCAACTGCTTACACAGTTTAATGTAGCCTCTGAAGAAGCTAAAATGAGAGGCTCTGGTTGGTCAGAGGGTGAAGTCTTAGAGATCAGATTAAAACAGGCTAAGTACGTGCCGATTGCATGCAAGTCTGACATTCCATACCCCCAGCATTAGTTGCAAAAAGAGCAGTTTTAAACATAAAGAATTCGGACAACAAATGTTTTATGTGCTGTGTTCTTGCAAGGCTGCATCACGTCGCGCTAGAAACGCCGACAGAATGTCTAACTATCAACCTTACATCAATGAACTTAATTTCAGTGGAATATCCTTTCCTGTTAGCGTAAACAGAATTGATCAGTTTGAAGAACAGAACAAACCAATAACTGTTAACATATACACATGGTCTGAGAAAACCAACCTTCTGCCCATCAGAGTGTCCAAGAACTCGCCAACAATTGGTGATCCGGCCAAAAGCGATGTGGACTTACTCCTGATGTCTCACCATAACTCATTGATACGCACAATGAGTAGACTGTTAGCATAATCATACTACAAAAAAATATGGCAAACAAGAATTCTGTAGAAAATGTTTAACAAGATTTCCATCTGTTCAAGCCGCAAGTGAACATATAAAACATTGTATCAGTCCAGTTGACTGTAATACAGAACTAATTACGCCAAGAGAAGGCAGTAAAGTTTATTTTAAGAACTGGAAACGACTGCAAACGAGTCCATATGTTGTTTACGCAGACTTTGAGTCGCTTATTGTTCCTTATGAGGGGCCAGCACCAACAAATTTACCAAAAACAGTTTTAGTGAGTAATCACCAGATTTGTTCATTTGTTTTCATTGTTGTCAGGTCGGATGGCGCCCATTCAATGCCATAACTATACAGAGGACCTAGTGCTGCAGAATACCTCTTAAAACGCATGCAGCAAGTGCGTAATGACTGTTCTAATAATCTGAATTTATCCGATATTAGATGACCACTGAAAACCAACAACAGTATGACTCAGCCACTCACTGCTCGATTTGCGGTTTAGAACTAACACTAGAAAACCCAACAGTAAGAGACCATGATCACATTAGCGGGAAGTTCAGAGGAGCAGCACACAGTAAATGCAATCTTCAACTAAAGTTTGAACCAAAGACATGGAAGTTGCCTATATTCTTTCATAACTTGCGTGGATACCACTCTCATCTTACATTGCAAGCAGTAACCAGCGACTTCAAGGTGTCATGCATTGCACTGTCATCAAAAATGTATGTGTTTCACTTTAAATAACCTGTCTTTTTATGACTCTATGCAATACCTGATGGGATCATTACAGTCACTGGCTATGTCCTTAAAGTCCTGCCCAATAACAAAAGAATATTTTGACCCAACACTTGTTAGAAAGGGCGTTTACCCTTATGAGTACATGAACAGTCGAAAAAGGTTTGATGAAGACTCCATTCCGCCTAAAGGCGCGTTCTTTTCTAGTCTTAGAGGAAAGGACATCAGTGATTCTGACTATCAGCATGCTCAAGAAGCATGGCAAAAGTTAGAGTGTAAAACAATGGGAGACTATCATGACTCTTATTTAATGGCTGACGTTTTGTTTGTTGGCGGACATTTTTTTGAAAATTACAGAAAGACCTGCATGAAACGTTACAGCTTGGATCCTGCGCGTTGTATTTCTGCACCTGGGATGAGTTGGGACGCTTTCTTAAAATATACCCGAGTACAGATTGACTTGTTGTCTGACCTACCAATGCTTCAGATGATTGAAAACGGATTGCGTGGAGGAATTAGTATTGCGTCGCACCATTACTGTAAAGCAAACAACAAATACCTAGATGATTATGATCCTGATAAGAAGTCTAACTATCATATGTATTTAGATGCAAACAATCTGTATGGTTGGGCTATGAGTCAATCACTTCCATTACGTAACTTTATAAAATGTACACAGAAGGACTAGGCGACCTCCAAAGTTTTTTAAAATGGCTGCATACTCTGGAAGCTGATCGACATCGGGGCTTTATGCTAAAAGTTGACTTGGAATATCCTCATGAATTCCATGACCTGCATAATGACTATCCATTAGCAGCAGAAAGCCTAAAGGTGTCAATGACAGAACCACCTAAATTTGTGCCTAATCTTCGAGGCAAAAAAAAATATATATATATGTCTGTCATTACAGACTCCTTCAGTTTTATCTAAGACATGGTTTAAAGCTAACAGCAGTTCATCGTATAATTGCTTTTGATCAGAACAGTTCATGAAACCATACATCATGAAGAATACTGATCTCAGAACTAAAACCACAGATGCATCAGAAAAAGTCTTTTTCAAGTTGATGAACAACAGCTGTTTTGGAAAGACTATGGAGAATCCGCACAAGCGTAAAGATGTCAGATTGGTCATCAGAGAGAACGATGCAATTAAGCTGACTTCTAAACCAAATTATTAGGACTTTGAAAGATTTCATGATCAGCGTTTTGGCTTGAAGATGAAGAAAAAGAAAGTCAAACTGGACAAACCTGTTTTTTATTGGGTGTACTGTTTTAGAGCTGTCGAAGCCTTTGATGTTACAATTTCTTTATGACTCTTTTAAACCCTTGTATTCAGGGTCCAGAGATACAGACAGTTTTATCCTCGATATCCCTACTGAAGACGTCTATAAAGACATGGAATTAGAAGTAGCTAAAGGGCGTGCGGGATGGTACGACACATCTGATTACCCTAAAGACACCCCTTTGTATTCAACTGTTAAGAAGGTTTTAGGAAAGATGAAGGATGAATTATCTGGAGGGGTGACAAGGGGTTTATTGGTTTAAGGTCGAAAAATGTACAGTCTTTCGTGTCAAACTAGCACTTTTAAAAAAGCAAAGGGTATATCTCGCAGTGTTGTGCAGTCAAACATATCACATGACAACTACAAAGAAGCATTGTTCAATGAAAAGACTTTTCATCATGACAACGTAAAACTACGATCTAATCTACATGAGATCAGCACAACAGTTGTAACAAAAAAAGTTTCTTGGCAGCACCAACACAAAAAGAGTATTTAATAATCTAGAGTACTCATATGCAACTGGGCACTGAGGAATATAAAATGAACGGCGGTATAATCATATATCTTCATGCGGGAGTTTATAT
Source organism: Conus betulinus (assembly GCA_016801955.1). Classification (NCBI taxonomy): domain Eukaryota; kingdom Metazoa; phylum Mollusca; class Gastropoda; order Neogastropoda; family Conidae; genus Conus; species Conus betulinus. The sequence continues at coordinate 132,108 of JADBJO010005274.1, forward strand.
TTATCCTCAACTTTTATCACAAGCGCAACTAGATCATCATCCAATTCAGCCAAATTATTAGTCATTACTGCTAAATGTGCTCGAATTTTTTTTATCATTTCAAGATATTCTTTTTTTTTTTCCCATGTCTGAAAATCAAAATTTGTGGTTTGGGGTTGTAAGCAATTGTCTGGCTGTTCTAGCATGAGATGATCAATCTTCTTGAATATTTGGCTAGTGATATGATTGTAATTAAATAATTCTCCTATTAATTTTAAGTACTCTTCCTTTCTCATTCTTGCTTCGAGCGCCATTTTACTTTCATACAAGGATTCTTCCTTCTGAGCTTCCATTTTAGACTCAGATATATTTGTGAAAATTAAAATTAATTCAGCGACTGGAAATGTGCCTGGTTGTTTTAACAATAATTGATTCACTTGGCCTTTAAATTCTTTTCCATCATCAACTTGAATCATGCGAGGATAAGTTAAGGGGCCTCGTTGGCATACCAGCTGTATGGCGACAGCAACAGCAGAAGCACTCTTTTGTGTTAATGGTTTCGCATCTTTGTATCTTAAAGCTATGTTAGTGTGTACTTGAATCTTTTTCGTCTAATCGTATCATGGGGTAAATATAGAAGGTCAATTTGATGGATGTCGTTTGGTGTTGTATTCACAAAGTGTGGTCTCTATATTCGTTTAGGCGCAAGTAGATAAATTTGACACATCGCTTGTTTAGATAACCATTCTTTTGCTGTTTATTCACTGACACCTGCCATTTGGCTGAGCTTTTTAAATGCCGTTATTCCTTTCAAATACCCTTTTGGCGAATAATAGATTTTTTTTTAATTCAGCCAGTATTTTGTGCAACAAATTACACGGCGGTCATACCAAGACAATAAACAATATTTCTTGCACCTTTTGTTCTGATGATGGTTGAGAAAAGTCACTGAATTTTGGTGGGGGCAATGTCTCGACTGGTTTGCCTGTTACTAGAAAATATTCTTTTATTGCCTTGTCAACATTTTTAAATGTGTAAGCTGCATGTCCCTGTGCAATTCTCTGCTTTTCATAGGCGGCTTGTGCTGTGGCTAGTTCCTCCATACCTTTGTTGTGTGTCTTTTCTCTCTCGTCGTTATTTTGTAGTTTACTAAATACAAAATTGCTTCCGCGCTAAAAGCAAGCGCATTCACCATTGCACCGCCTATCATCATTACGAGTGAAGCCAATTTTTAAAATGTATTTTTTTTTTAAATTTTACATATTTATACTGTCTGGAATTATTCCTTGCTTAACTAGAAAATCTTTCATAGCAAATGAAACTGTAACAATAGCAATAAGTTTTGCTGAGACTTCAAAGTCTAGCTTGCCAAGATCTGCCGGTTTTATTTTTTACAAGATTTTACCAAGCATTGTGTATCCTACACTTAGGCCTCCAATAACAGTACAATGGTATTCAAGTTTGTAATAGTTTTTTCGGTGCTCATTTTAAAAAATAAAATAATAATAATTATATTTAATAATAAAACATGAACAGCAGCGATCTACTAAACATTCCCTAACTTATGATTACAAATGATCAAGTTGATGACCAAGCTATTATGCCCAAAAAGAAAAGGCTGTATTCTGTGGCGGCTAGTGAAAAAAAACAAAACAGTACCTTGGAAATGAATTCAGCATAGAACAGATTCAATATATATGTCACCACACAACATTGTAAAGTCTCACAGCAGGTATGAAGCGCAACTGGGGTCAAGAATGGTAAAAAACCGTTGGTCAAGCGGTTCTTAGTTTGTACACTAAACCAGTTAGTAGATTTGCGCCCATTGAATCTTTAATTAATTAAGATTTTATGTATGTATGATTTAACTCAGGATCCAGTTTTAACAAAGTCATTAGAGTCTCTAGGATGTGATCTTTATTACAGATTTAGAACATTATTGTCGCCAGTAATCATGGGATTAATTACTTTTAATCATATAGATTTTATTTCCCTTAAAAATGACCGAGCCAGAAAAAAAAAAAGCAGCAGAATCAGAATCAGAAAATACTCAATCAGGTGGAGAAAGTGACCAGTAAAAAGTATCCTGGGCGCGTTGCAGCAAGAAAAGAATTAGCAGAGTGGAACAAAGAAAAAAATTGAAGTTACGAACACAAAATATAACTCATAATAAAAAAAAAAAAACGCCAGAACCACAGCCAGTTTTTATAAAAACACCGGAAAAGAACAAGTTGATTTAATTCCTACAACGCCAAAGTCGCCATGGAATATTGGGTTTAAAACTGTTGTCACTTTTGGTGTCATTGCTGCTGGGGGCGGTTATTACGATTATAAAATATATAAACAACGCGAGCAAAAACCAAAGCAGTCCAAAAAAAATCTCCGCCACTAAATACAGAAACCGAACAAAAAAGCATGCCAGAACTGCCAATAATAAAACTTCATTTTGATCCATTTCAGATGCAATAATCTTTCAAGAACTTAATAAATTATAAACTGACTTGAATAAGAACTTGGTAGAACTTGGGGTGACTTAATTAGGATCTTGGCGTGACTTAAGTTAAGAACTTAGCAGTAACTTGATTAAAAACTTGGGGTGACTTAAGTTAAGAACTTAGCAGTAACTTGATTAGAAACTTAGAGTGACTTGATTAAGAACTTGAGGTTACTTAATTAAGAACTTAGAGGTTATTTGATGCAAAACTTGGGGAGACTTGAGTAGGAACTTAAAGGCTCTTAAAGGCTACATTATTAAGAACTTGGGGTGCAGGTTTGGCACAGTTAGGAGGCTTGCTAGTTTCACCACTCTTAACTAGGCCAAACAGGCATCCATGCACGTTTGACACAGTTAGAGGGGCTTGCAACTCTATATCTATGTCAAACAGGCATGCATGCACGTCTGTCCTGGGGCCGTACATACATGTCGTGGGTGACGGGTGTGTAATATCTCTTGTCGTTTCAGATCAGATATAACACATTACAGCTCGTGTAATAAAAGCAGTTTAATATTGAAATAACAGTACAGCGTAGAAGGTGGTCAGCCGGTTTGTTGACATGCAGTCAAGCAAAGTGACGTAAAAGTCACATGATTAAAGGGAGAGCATGCAGCTCTACCTTCGATACAACATTCCTTCCCACCTTTGAATAGAAACATCAACATTCAAAATGCTTTGAGAATAATCAACTGAGCAAATACGTGCATCATGCATGAAATTAAAGTTAAATAGATATTGAGTTGAGTATTCTCAATTATGTTATTTTCCACTTGTTTTGTCCTTTCAACACTACTCAAATTGATATGTGTAAAGTCTTTCACTCGATAAGTCTTTAAAAACTTTTTTTTTTAATTTAGCAGCAGTGAAACAGAATAATAAGTAAATTAAGTATAATATGAACAATTTCACTTTTTGCTAAAATCAATGTATGTATGAATACATGCGTTTAGTGTGAGCATGCATTCATGCACTGTGCGTTCATCATTTGACTGTCACTTCAGTATGTAGTCTTGAAGTATGTAGGCATCTTCTTTGTGCGAGTGGGCCTTTGGTTTGCAGCTGATGTTGATGGTTGAGCATCGATTGGTATAGTAGGTTTAGAGTGTTCATTTCTTGGTGGTGTGTCGACAGGGCTTCGCGTCAATCTCCTGGGAGTCGATGTCTAGGGTCTGCGAGGTGTTGAGACCGGTGTGTGAGGTTGTATTGGCGCGATTTCAGGTACTTGAGGAGTGCTGGGTTGCGATCTGGCACGCGGGAGTCATCAGTGTCTGGTTTTTTTTTTTCTTCTTCTTCCTCCTCCTCTGAGAAAGATCGTTGGATCACCTTGAAGTGGGAGGAATTTCGGGTGGTTGCTTTACTAATACCTGATCACCGATGTTGAGACTGGAAGGACGGGGTGTGACGTTTTGCATCAACATACGATTTCATCTTGAACTTCGAGGTATTGTCATTTTTAGCAATCTTGGCATGTATTTCACTCGGGGTAGGAAATTGGGTTTGAGCACATTCTGGCAGTCCAATGCTCATTTTTCGACCTGTTAAAGCTTTGAACGGGGACAGTTTCGTGGATGAGTGTGGGCTGCCTTGGTAAAACCGAAGAAACGTAAGCAGTTGAGATTTCCACGACATGTTTTCAGCGATCGATGATTTGATGCTCTTGTTCAATGTCGACATGAATTTCTCTGCTTCTTCGTTTGTTTCTGGCCACAGTGGAGTAATTTTCCTGTGTTTGATGCTGAAATTTTGCATGAAATATCTGAATTCTGCGCTGTTGAATGGAGAGCCATTACCAGTTTTGACCGTTTTGGGAATGCCTTGTCTCGAGAAGATATTTTCAAGCTTGAGAATGACGCATTTTGCAGAGGTCGATGATACAATTTCCACCTCTGGAAATCAGCTGTACTCATCAATAACTACAAGTAGGTATTCACCTGAGGAAATGGCCCAGTAAAATCCACAGCCAGTGAACACCATGGTTCATTGGGTAGAGAGTTGGTTGCAACGATTCACGATGGGTAGCTCCTGGATAAGATGATAAACAAGGGTACGCACGCTTTTACAGCATCTTCTACCATCTTGTCAATGTTTGGGAATAAAACCTTTTCTCAGATCAATTGTTTGGTATTCACGATGCCTTGATGAGCTTGATGTGTGATTCTGATGACTTTCTTCTGAAGGCTTTTTGGGAGAATAAGTCGATATCCACGCAAGATTAAGTCATCCTAGACAGAAAATTCATCCTCAAATCTTGCAAACTGGGAAATTTCAGATTCTTTCCAGTTGCCAGTTGATTACCTTATTTGCTTCTTGCATATATATACATACTCTGACGCCACCAGATTTCTTCGGAACAATTACTGTGGGCTCACCCAGGGTGTTGGTCCTTCTACTTTCTCTATGATGTCGGCCTGCTCGAGGCGTTCAAGTTCTCGTTTCATATCCTTTCGAAAGGAATGCGTCTGTGCGTTTGCTTGACGGGCTGAACTTCAATGTCAATATGCAGTTTGATTTGTGTATTCTTGATTTTCGCCGTTTGTCCATCAAACAAAATTGGAAACTCATCAAGCATATTTATTGTCTGAGATTTTGACGAAAATGCAAACTGGATGATGTTCAGTGCCTGAGCTGTCTCCGCACTCGAAAGGTTGCTGTTTTGGTCTGGTGTGTCTACTACATAGAATGTTGCATGAGCTCGCCTGTCCTTGCACGTGATTGTAGTTGAAAGAAAACCCTTGACCGGAAAGTTGTTCTGATCCGTATGCATAAATTGTAGGACATGGTCTCCTCAGCGCAGGTGTTGATTCTATCTCGTCGTAAGATTTTAAGCTGATGATATTGACAGTAGCACCAGTGTCAATGATGAATCGGGTTGATACATCATAGATGTACGCATTGACTGTTGGCGTTCTGATTTTCTTGACCTTGTTGTCTATGACGAAAGCAGATTCAGATTCATCATTTGACGACTCAGGTTCTCTGTGTGTTTCTCTTTCGGTTTCTTTTTCGTAGTCGTTGTTGACATGCCTTACTCTCTGAGATGACCTGCACACTTTGTCCAACTTTGTTACATTTTTCTGCACTCTTTGCCTTTTGCTGGGCATGGGCCTCTATGAGGGAAGTTTCCACCACAATTGCGGCACCTAGTTCATTTTTTCTGTGCCATGGTTATAGTTTTGTGATGGACGATTTCTTTGATTTGAGCTACGACCACGAAATGACTGATTTCCTTGAGTTCTGTCACTGGAATGAACGGAGTTTGGCTGTTTCTTCTGTTTTTTCTTGCCAGCAATTTGAAGAGCACTGAATGAACTCGTAGTTGTTGACATTTTCTCCATCTCTGCAGCCCTAATATCTGATAGTTCAATGGCTCAAGCTTCATCCAGTAGTTTGGCTAAGGTCATGTCGTCTCTGAGTGCAGCTCTTCTCAGCTTCGCAGATTTACAGCCTTGCATAATTTGTGTCAGCAATTCTCTTTTTTTGTTGACGCCAAAATCACAGGAAGAGGCAAGTGTGCGCAGTCTTGTGTAGAATGTGTCAATGGACTCCCCTTCATTCTGTACTGCTTGTCGAAAACGAAATGTTTCATAGGCTACATTCTTTTTGGGCGTGAAATATTTTTGTAGTGATGTTTTGGCTACGTCGTATGCGTCGTCTGCTCCTTTTTCTCCATCAGTAAAACTATCAAAGATATCGTATGCCTCATCGCCTAGGTAATGCAACAAGAGAGCCCTTCTTCGTTTATTATTCGTTATGTCAGTCCACACAACATGTTTTCAAACTTCGCTATCCATTTAGACCACCCTCCTCCCAACGGATTGTTCGTCTACAAGTACAGAAAACGCCGGAAAACTTGGTAATGAAGCCCATGATGGTCAAAACGAAAATTTGACTAATGGACGTTTACTAGTACGATCGACAAATCAAAGTTAATAAAAAGTTCTACTTAACTTTTCTGGATCCCGTCCTCGTCGCCATTCTGTTATATGGCTTGTCGTTTCAGATCAGACATAATTCATTACAGCTCGTGTAATAAAAACAGTTTAATATTAAAATAACAGTACAACGTGGAAGGTGGTCAGCCGGTTTGTTGACATGCAGTCAAGCAAAGTGACGTAAAAGTCACATGATTAAAGGGAGAGCATGCAGCTCTACCTTCGATACAACAACAGGGAAGTGACCTCCACACCTCGTTGTAAGCTCGAAGGGCCGTTACTTGGGGATTCATATGTCGTGAGTAACCTTTAACCTCGTGTCTGGCAGTGGATGACGGGCGAGTAAACTACAACGAGGAGAAGGCAGGAGAGCGCTCTGGGTTGAATCAAAACAAAGATGGCTGCCAACTTTGCGTTTTTTTTTTCACCGACGAAGGCAACTGTTGCGAAGAAACCGTATTTTACGGGACAGAACGAATCCGCTCGACACGTTCAATGATGGAGAAAGTCACACGAAGTTAAGATTTCGTCGTCACAACATCATCCAGCTGACAGATACCCTTTGAGAAGACACTGAATTTGATTTGCACAGATGGAGACAGGAACTCTGCCCCCTGCTCTACAAGTGTGAGTGTGACTGGCACTGCGCTTTTTTTTTGCCACTGGCACATTTCAAGATGTTGCTGGTGAAACAATCGGTGTATCTCAGAAAACAACATCAAGAATTGTTAGGAGAGTGACACTGGCCTTGTTGCGCCGCTTGCCAGTGGAAGTAAAAATGCCACCTACTGATGCCGAGGCTGCTGCGATCAGCCGGAAAATCTACGGGTTAGTACACAATAGTATAGTTCGTAAAAGTGCGGCCAAAAATATGTGTGATGTGTGTGTTTGTGTCTGTCTGTGACTGTCACTTTGTGTGCGTCACAGTCTCTGTGTGTGTGTGTGTGCGTGATCTGTCCGACGTCTGTTCATCTCTCGGACAAGCAGATAGATAGCTCTCAAATTCATCTGCCACAATAGTTGGCTTTAGCTCTTGTGTGTGTGTGTGTGTGTGTGTGTGTGTGTGTGTGTGTGTGTGTGTGTGTGCTCAATCTGTCTTCGTGCTTGTGTGTGTCACTGTTACTTAGTGTCAGTGTTTTGTGTGTGTGTGTGTGTGTGTGTGTGTGTGTGTGTGTGTGCGTGTGAGTGTGACTTCATCATGTTTATGGCCTTTTAATAGTTTTATAAAACTTGTTTTAGTTAAGTGCTTCTTCAGCCTTTGTGTGTGTCTGTGTCAGTGTGTTGGTGTCTGTGTCACTGTGTGTGTGTGTGTGTGTGTGTGTGTGTGTGTGTGTGTGTGTGTGTGTGTGTGTGAGAGAGAGAGAGAGAGAGAGAGAGAGTATGGGATGTTTATTTCGGGTTAACGTCTGCGCCACCATCAGCCTCGGTCCAGAGGCCATTCCGTACAAAAAACAAATTGAATTATTTTAATGGGTCCATTAGGGGACAGTTACCAGAAAAGACCCTTTTTAATTCTTCATTTGTTTGAGTATGGGGGTGTGTATGTGTGTTTGACCTTTCATCAAATTAAGTGTTAGGTTGGGGGTTTTTTTTCAGGATGAACCCAGGTTTTCCTAACGTCAGCGGGCGCATTGACGGAACCCACGTGAAGATTGCAAGCTCCAACGGAGGGGGAACAGGAATACGTCAACCGCAAAACCTTTCATTCAATCAATGTGCAGGTAAGATTGGTTTTTGTGCTTGGAATGTAACATGCAGCTGAACTGAACAGACTAAGAATCACAAATCCCTTTTTGATGACTTCACAAGCCTTTTATGTTTTGTTTTGGTTTGGTTTGGTTTGGGTTTTTTTTTCGTTTTGTTTTTGTTTTTGTTTGGTTTTTTTTTCCGGGGGGGGGGGGGGGGGCTTGTTTAGAAAAAAATATAGATCTAGTAGCATTTTTGCTAATTTTTATTTCAAAAAGGGTGGTGATACATAGCGTATAAGACAATGTAAGTTCTACTTATTTAAGTTTCAAAACACAGTGACTGAGAGCGAAAAATGAAGCCAAATTTAGGTGTTTAACTATGGCTGTGGGGTACATGTCTCTCTCTCCAGTGGTAGCTAAGCACTGCACACTCTGGCTGCTCAACAACCCCGTCCCGGTATGGTATTCAAGGGGTGCCAAGGAATCGACGGATGCTTGATAGTAATAACCCGGTGTTGATCGGTTGAGAACTGTGGCTGTGCATGAGGTACAAATACACACACAGTGACACACACACACACACACACACACACACACACACACACTGTGTGATTTTCAGAGACCCCTTATTGTGACCATTACTGGCAGTGGTATAAATGTTGCAGGTGATCTGTGATGCTGACCTGTTGTTCATCAACGTCATTGTTCGCTGGCCGGGGTCAGTGCATAATGCACCGATTCTTCACAGGTGTGCCATTTTCCGGGATTTTGAGTCCCCCAGGTTTGTATTATTTCGAGTGCTTCTGCCTTCCATCTTTGGAATAGTCAGTCCAAAGATAAAGCAAGAAATCTTTGTAATACTGTCATAGGCACAAACTAATCATGGCAAAATGCTAACAGATCTGCATTTTGTGGAAGAAAAGAATCATAGACCCATATGCTTTTTTTTTTGGATGCTAAGTATGTTTCCACAGTGGGGTATTCCAAAGAGCATGTGTAAGTCTATGGATAATGACACAGGTTTCTCATGCATGATGGAAGAAGATGAGGATGACTAAGATGATGCCATGGAGTTCTATTTGGCTTTGAGGCTGCATGGAGGGTCGTTCTCTTCGCTGTCTGTTATAATGTAGTATCAGTCTTTTCATGGGGCCCATAGCTCTCTGAGTAGTTGTCGAACCTTATTACGGAAAATTCCATTGTGGGCCTATTGGATTCAAACCTATGCATGCTGATTGGTCAGCCTGCAATTATAACCATTGTGATTCAGTTTGCCAGTATGAAGATGTGGTCTGTGGTGCTGCTGTAGTTGGGGCAGCTGATCATCGGTTGAGAGTCTGTTCTTCTTACCAGTCTTTTGTACTGACTTTTAACGATTTAGCAGTTTCAGATGGAGGGTGGTTCATATCGGGACTTTCGTTTTTGTTCATGCCTAATGTTCTCTAGTTTAAGTTTCTTCACTCTGTAACGTTGAAAAACTGCTGAAGAGATCGACACTTGCCTTAACCCCCCCAAAAAAACTCATCTTAATCCATGGTGAGGATAAGGGCAAGAATGGAAAGGGGCACTGATCTCACGCATGCACATTGCCATCACAAGTCCCAAACAGAAACCACCACCTGAGACCATGACGCTAGTCCTAGCAATGGGACTGAAAATCTGTATGACTCACTTCCAACATATCAAAGTTTAAAAGGCACAGGAAGAAGATTATAGGTACACAGCCAGCAACACACAACACCAGGATCAAACTCTTCATCAGTTCAGTTTAGTGGTGTGTACTTGAAGCCTTTTCATCAAACATGATATTGGACTGAAGTGAAAGAAAAAATATATAAACGAAGAAACAAACAGAAAACTCTCCTAAAAAAAAGAGACAATAAAAATAATGCCACTCTTAACAACACAATAGTGTGGCTTTACCTTACTCAGGAAAAATACCATAGCTTGCCCGTAAGTATGTGACTGACTAAGAACAGCACCCATTATCAAAAAAATCGAAAACATTGGATTGTACAGAATATTTTCAACACTGCCATATTTCATTGCATACCCCCTCAGCATAATACAGTGGATGTAGTAATGGGCATCCAAGAAGAATATGCGGAACAAAAATAGAATCGTTACATGCACATAAGACATTTGAAAATTCATTTTACAAGAATTTAGTCTGAATTTCACTATATTGCGAGCTAGATTTCTGGAACCCGAGAAGCCCCATTTTGATAACATGCATAAAAAAATTGCATGAACAAATGAATCATTCTCTTTTTTTTTTTTTTTTTTTTTTTTTTGAGCCGCCACAGTTTAGTGGTTAGCATTTGGGAGTTACAAGCAGAAGTCCTGGGTTTGAAATTCCTGGCACTGTAAGGGTGTCCATAGGAAAGGTACTGTCGTCAAATTTTCATAAATCCAACCAGTGCAAATGGGTGCTTGACTAAAAAAAATTATTATTGGGGAGGTTAAAATGTTAAAAGGAGAGTGCTGGGCCCCACCTCACTATACCAAGCCTTAGACACACAAGAAAAAAGTCACTGACTCAACAACCTTGATAAAAAGCAAAAGGGGGCTTTTTTTTGTATCTTTGACTACTAATATGAGAGGTTGAAACTTGCTATGTTAGCCACAGTGGACACATTTCTGAGCCAATTGACACCAAATTTGGCACATAGCATCCAGACTGCAGCCCTAAGAGATCCAGGGGAGACTTTGATCCTAGGCAAAAAAGCTTGAATATGCTATCGAGGAATTGTTTAAAAAAAAAATAAGTATTCATTACCTGTTACCACATATTCCTCAGTGGGTATAGCTGGATTTATTGACACCACAATCTCTTGCGCTGAAATATACATGAAGCAAGTTTCTAAAAAAAAATCAAGAAAACCCTTGTGCTGTAACAGTAAAACAAGCAAACAAAGAAACAAAACACACACACACACACACACACACACACACACACACACACACAAAATAATACTGAAGTAAAGTGCTTAACTGCACATTATTCAGTTTGTTTACTTCACACAGATACTGACCACAACCATGGTGTACACATATACATTCTCTCTTTCTCTCCACCTCATCGACACCATGATTGAATCATTTGATCCAAACAACCCCTCCTCCCCACCTCCCTCTCAATCATCCCCAAACTTTCTAATATCTTTCACCTACTGAAAATATATTTTAATCAATTATTGCACAATCTTTCACCTCTTGAGAATGATTAATAGTTATCAATGAATGCACAAACAGTAATACACTGGTCTGCTCTTGATTTTTTAGACAATTTCGAAAGTATGTAAATCAGCATTTTTGCTGATCTATACTGCTAAAGTAATATCACATGTAACAGGCCAGACAATAAGGTTGTAATCAGTATGATATAGTGGAAGAAGACACTGTGACTATAGTATATACTATCACTGAGTAGGCCTATCTAATCACTTTGTTAAAGCGGAAATGGTCAACACCTTGAATTATCTACTGGACAAACATTGGTCACAGTATATCTAGTATCTACTCAACAAACTTTACCATAGAATGATCTAGGCCACAAAAATTCAAAGCATGTTCATGCCAGTGACAAAATAACAGGCTAAAGGCTTCAAAGCGTACAAGTACAAACTGAACCTATGCTACAAAAACAAAACCTGAAATCTGTTTGTGTATTCTGTATGTTTTCCACTCACAGCCTCAGTTCTACATCTTCACATCACACAAGTTTTTGCCTGAATGTTTTCTGGAAGCAGCGTAAAATCATCACATGGAGCTAAACATGAAAGGAACTAAAGTCTAGGGAGACTGACAGTGAGACAGAAAGAGGTAGTTGTCACCCCTGGGCTCAACAACACGTAAAACATAAGTATACTATCACCATACACCTGTGTTTGTATATGTGTATGTGTGTAGGCTATTTGTGCATCAGTTTAATATTCGAGTTCAACACACTTAACACAATAACAGTTTCAACACAGAGAAACCAACAAGACAGGTGCCTCTGTTTCACTGCAACGTAGTAGATCAATGAAGAGTTGGGGGAAAAAAAAAGAAAGAAAAGTCAAAATACTCACACTCACAAGTCTCGGTGATGCTTGAATCTGTTCTGTGCACTAAAAAAGAAAAAAAATTGCATAATATCAATCATAACACATTGTTCAGGCAAAAAAAAATACACAAGAATCTGCACTTTAGTATTTGCATGTCACATTATCTCACATTTTTTTGCTTTAAGTCCATCAGGTATTATAATTATGCATATCAGTAGAGGAATACCTTCATTTCATACTGGATCAAACATCCGTAGTATCTATTAGTATCATTACTACAATAAATCATCACAAACATTGGTAGTTTTACTAGTTCACACTTTGCTTTTGAGGTAGTAATCCAATGATCCACACACTAGAGCTATATAAAGGAGTACTAATGTTCTTCTACTTCATTTGTGTTGCTACCATCTATCATGTCATGATTTTGAAACTATGAAAGCAAGTTAAATAAATCATGGATAACTAAATAGCAGCCCCACATTTTTTTCTTGCTTTGCAGCATTCATATCACACACACAACACGACACACAGTGACACACACACACAGCCAGAGAGTGTGTGTGAGTCTCACACACACTGATCATTGATTACACTTTTACAGTGTCACGTTAGCCTGTCAAATGAAAAACGATAATAATTATGAAAGATGTCACAGTCTGACTAGTGACATTGACAACAGTAACAGTTACACATTTCACACAAGGCACAGAATGACAGAGATACAGAACACAGAGAACAACAGTAACTAGCACCGAAATCATTGGCACAAACACTGAAACAGTGACAACGATCGGTGGAACACACACACAACTCCATCGTACATGCTACGTATCTTCAAAGCCAGATGCCAGAGCAGAGCCCTTACCCAGGATGGCGTTCATGCAGTCAGCAAACGGGTGATTTTTCTGGCGAGACCCTCCCCCACTCTCCGCAACAGCAGCCTTCTGCCCCCATCAGCGATGGCGACGGACATGCGCAGAACGTTTGCGTTTTGCGCAGAAGGAAGGAATTCCTCTTTTTCTGATCTGATTTTCGCGCTTTTACTTACTGTACACTTCGCAGATAGGAACCGAGATAAAGCCCTCAGAACATAGGTATGAAAGTAGAATGCGCTAAACCCACTGTTGATGTGTTGTAGAAGTAAGTTCGCCGACGACATGTAAGTACGGCACCTAGTTACGAGGGCCACTGCATTATGTTTGACGCATGCTAATCGGTTAGTTATAGTTACAGACCACAGTTTTTCTTGCTGCTGAAATAGAATCTCCACACGGCTACTTTTTGTATCAGGCAGTTACTGCAATCACAATTTACCAAGGCTTCTAAATACCGAGAGCGTATTGTGGTAGATATACGCTCAACAGGTATATATAAACCCAACACACTGAAAGCTTTTACAATTCTATGGTGACGAATGTAAATGTTGTTAGAATTGTTTTTCATTTAAGTAGAATAATTTTAAAGGCCATACAATAAACATATCTTACATTACTTTTTAGTCACTACTTTGTACAATATTTATATTAAATGCTTCAGCAGATTAAATGTAAAAATACAGTTTTTGGTAATTAATTCTCTCACAGAGAGCTATAAATAGAGAAGTATTTAAAGGGAGACAATTACAAGCCCGCTGAGAGCATTAACGGCCGTCTCCCCTGCCCGCCGTTGGTACGTGTTTTACTGATTTGTGGTCAGACTGGTTATAGACTGGGGGAACGCAGACACTATTTATTATTGATGACTGTTCGGCAGAAAGGGACATAGTTTTAAAAAAAAGAAAAGAAAAACTTTGTCAAAACTGGCTTTCAGTGGAAGACATGCTGGGATAAGTGTGTGGATTTATGTCAAAAATATAACTCAGTTTTAAAAGACTTTAGAGAACAATTAATGACTGTAGTTTTATTTCACATGAAAGACAGAGACGCATTTGATGAATGTATGCGTGAAAATGATGTTATTGACAACGATCAGGAAAAAAACACAGGATTAAGCAAAAACTGAAATCTCAAAAGTTTTATAAACTAGTATTAAAAACAGATAATCCTGCACAGTATGTATGTTTGAAAAAAGGGGCTTAAAAACTTGTTAAAACTAGTTGAGACCATATGAAAACTGGGGCCGACTGGCTGCGAGTTAGAGAACACACATTTTATAGTTCTCTACCTGGTTACTTTCCAGATTCCGGTGAACGTTATTCCATACAACTTCGATTGGCAAATGTCATGAATGAACGCAGTGACCAACATGCAAATCAAATTTCGGTAATAGATCAATATGAATCAAAAAGTAATCAACCACACTACATGCATTAGGGGATACAAAAGTGTAATTACCCTCTTTATCTCCATCACAAAACCCATTTAAAATACTCATATCAAACAAAAACACAAAAATCCAGTAACGTTTCCCAAAACTATTTACAACCACATCTTTTGAATGACGTAAAAAATCATCCATTTCATACCAATCAAGACCATAAGTAGTCATATCTTGATGCTCAAATTGCATCTGACCTATTCGAGCGTTTATATCACCAGTTACAATAAAGTATACAGCATATCAAACTTTTCGAATAAAGCCTCTTCTAATAAAAGTATGCCATTTTCAATAACTTTATCATCATATAGATGGCCTCCTTCTGGAACAATACAACAACCAACAAAAATGATATCGTTATTCACACCTAAAACCGTTTTATCTATTATAACAATTGTCTTGTCACAATTTATCTGAATCTCTTTTACATATTTTTCTAAACATGTTCTTACTAAAAGGAGCATACGTCATGAGTTTTCTGCCATGAAATGAAAACTTTGCAGCTGAAACATGAAATTTCATATAATCATTGAAGATGCGTTTATAGTCAAAAGACGAATCTGAAAAGGTTTCTGTAAGGCAGACAAAATCAAATGTGTAACACAATTTACAAAAGAACCATCACGTAGTTTTGAAAACAAATTTTCAACATTATAACCTAAGAAAGTCCATTGTTGTGGATGGTCTAACCTGTCGTATTTGCTTTTTACAGAGTTTGATTGCAGGGTTCTAGTACCACCCGTACCCCTTTCCCCACATAAAGACTTGCTGGACTGGTTAGACAGGTACGCTCGCATGCCACTCTTGACTGTTGGACACAACCCCGCCACGCGCTGTGTGTTCGTCGTTACCGTGACGTCGATCCGTGGAGACACGGGGGGGAATCCCCGCGACTGGCCGCTGATCCAATTCGCTGACCTCCACCTCTGTC
>JADBJO010005274.1:155000-167171 GCA_016801955.1 Conus betulinus
GCTGTCCATCGGTGAGGGTCAGATGGCGACTGCTGCCACATCAGGCATGATGGCCTGGAATCACGTTGTGGGGAGACTGCCCACAGCGGGGAGGGTGATCACTTTGCAGACAGTCTGGCTTGATGCTTGCTGGTGCTCAACACGGAGGTATACAGATGATTTCCAACCTCCTTGGTCGGAAATGGTGATCACGTACCCACAGCTGGGCAATATGACGTAGACAACGGATATTGTGACAAAGTAGGTATGCTATTTAGCTGATGTATGTGCAGTGCATTTATCTCGTAGGAATGGGGGGGGGGGGGGGGGGGGGGGGGGGGGGCGGTAAACCAAATGGAGAGATAAAGAACTATAAAGTGCAATCGCATGCCATCCGTGTTCAGTACATGTAGCCAGCGTACATTCATAATGGAATGAGCTACAAAATCGTAAAAATAATATCAAAGTTGCAAAAACATGCAAGGCAAAGAGATATGAATTCAAACATGTAGGTCACTCAAAACTGCAAAATATCAGAGAAAGGCAAATAATACAACCGTCGGTAAAAAAACAGAACACGTCATACCACATTCACAATAAGGCAAAGAAATCATGATAAGTAAGCCCTGAAAAAAAAAAAAAAAAAAAAGACCAGTACTGAGAGGGGCATAGTATGGATCAATGATGAAGGGAGTTTAAAACAAATCATTCACGACACATGCAAATCATTCACGGCAAAGGCAAAATAATGCGACATACGTACGATCCGACATAATGTAATGAAAAAGGACGAAGAATACATCATCAGCGATTGATACCAATGAACAGTAACAAAACAAGACAAGAATCAATGAGTTGGACCTGAAAAAAGCGATGCCAAACAAAACACAATAGAAAATCATCACACACAATCAAGAAGGAATGCAAGGGAAAATTCACGTACACTTCCATGAATTGTGAGACGTGTACCAGATTGCAAGGAATGTGTGAGCCACTGCTTTGGTTTCTGAACTGGAAGAGATCACACTGGAGCCCGATAATAGTTTGAGATTACAAAAGGATCACGAAAGAAATGCCACTTAATGATTGTGAGGGAAAGGTGTAATAAACATATTATCAAAGAGAATTGCATTCAAGACTAGAAATATTCAAAATGACACCTAGACATAACTAAACGAACACTGATAAATCAGTAAGCATCTTCATGAACTGGGCATACAGAGTGTGTGAAAACAAAATGACAAAAAGTGAAGTATTTTAAGTGGCGTTTTTAATGGAACAAGCAGAGGACTATTTGGCTTGCAAACCCATACATATCTCAACCATATACCGCCAAAAAGTTAAAGCAAGGTAGATTATGGTCTCGGAATATGGACTTCTACTTGATCACAACAGAAATACAAATCTTCCTTATAGAGTAGGTAACGTACGGCAGAGCTTAAGTGATTATCTAAGGTGATGTCTTTTATGAAACTGTGATATTCCAAAACAAACTGAAAGTGGCCTTCAAAATAATCATAGACTGCGAAACACATCATAGACTGCATATGATAAAACTCCTCTTTGAATAAAAATGTCATTTCTGTTACTGGGACGATGATGAATTCACATGTTCTTTACATACAGCAGCATCATTGATGAATTGGAACCTGGCTAATAGCCGGGCAGAAACAAAGCAGTAACTTGCTTAAAAAAAAAAAAAAAAACAGTGAATATGTTAGACAACACCTGCAGTGACGTGACGAATGAAGATGAACAATGATGAACATGAAGATGATGACCATGGCCATGGACAATGAGATGAATATGGTTTGTGGTGACAGAAACAACTCATGCATAACAGATGAATGAAAAATGGATGACACATAAACATGCAGACACGTCGTTACATCAACGAAACATAAGGATCCTTAACACGACACAAACATGATGAATACGCATATTCACAAGGATGATCGCTTGCGCTGTGTACACAAAACGAGACCTGATGTGTAATGTGACGCTAATAACGATGTGGAGCAAAAGAGACCGAAAGCAGCTCCAACAATATTTGAATGGATACGTTTTGCAAAAACCTGCTCATCAGTGTGCAGCCGCATTAATTTAACAGATAACCCGAGAAAAAAATGAAATGCATGGATAAAGTTGTGAGTTGGTCCGTGCGAATGTGAGAAGTCACATCATTCTGACATTGAAAAATACGTAAGCGTAAAGACGAACGCGCAGTCGCTCCGAAACAAAATAAGCCGCAGAGGTAGAAGGAAAAATTGTCCGTTGATTCAGCAGCAGTTCCTGAAACACTCAAAAGATGTGTTAATATCCAAACATAAACGAAACAC
Source organism: Conus betulinus (assembly GCA_016801955.1). NCBI lineage: Eukaryota > Metazoa > Mollusca > Gastropoda > Neogastropoda > Conidae > Conus > Conus betulinus. The sequence continues at coordinate 157,319 of JADBJO010005274.1, forward strand.
ACTGAATGAAACAAAAGTACTTGACAAATATTACGATTAATGGTCCTTGACGAATGGGGGGGGGGGGGGGGGGGGGGGGATGAGGAGGGGAGATGGCAGTGATCGGCACAAATGGAATCATCTGAACGTTGACAATGGGCCTGATGTATTACCAGTAGGAGAGTCGCCAGCGCATAACTCTCAAATACAATGCTGAATCATAAAATTGTAATACGTAGTCTCATAAAGTTCACAATCAACTGGCACGAAGGAGATATATTACCAGCAGGAGAGTCGCCAGCGCATAACTCTCAAATACAATGCTGAGTAATAAAATTGTAGTACGTAGTCTCATAAAGTTCACAATCAACTGGCACGAAGGAGATATATTACCAGCAGGAGAGTCGCCAGCGCATAACTCTCAAATACAATGCTGAGTAACAGAACAATATATACAGAGGCAGGCAAGATTCTGGACCGTAGCACTTGGTCATGCGGCATTTGCGCCGTATAGTAGTAGAAGTAGTAGTAGCAGCCATGTAGTATTGTGAAGTCATGAGGCGTAATGTGCCGTTGGGAGTAATATAGCAGTGGGCGGAGGAGTAGGATTATGTACAGTGGGTTGTCAGCGCCCAGTAGTGTGCCATCATAACCGATCGTAGATCAAAGGGAAAGGGAGGTGGTGGACCATGAATAATGATAATAAACGAACAGAGACAACACCGACCTTGCAGGAAATATTCAAAACGAACGCATGTGGGCGTTTGAATTGTATAACAGTAGCATAGGCCTAATTAGCAGCTGAAATAGAGTAATAAGCGTATCTGTTTACACATGAACGGTAAGTAGACTGATAATAAACGTGGTACGTTTAGAACTGGAGCATTATTTTATCACTGATCGTGGACATTGCAGTCGAGACGAATCAGACAAAAAACACGCGCGACAAGACGATTGACATGTCAATGACACGGGGAAAAATGTGCAGGGTCAGTGAGGGTAGGGCTTGTTCTTAATATAGACTCTAACAGGAACTACAATTGAAGAATGGCCTTATGTGCGGGGCGGGTTCAGAGTCATGTGCTGTGTCCCTCTCATGCCAACCAGTCCTGGCTCTGGAAGTCATGAGGGGAAACCCCTATCTCAGCCGTGCTTAGAGCAAACGGCGGCGGTGTTGTGACCGATGATGTGGCAATGGTGGTTACCGTAATAAAACCGGACCCGAATGGGGCTTGGGGTGGGTGTGGGTAGTGACTTGGGGAGGCAGCATAAGCGCCGTTCAATCAGAAGAGAAATTGTTCCAGATCGATAGGCTGATGCAAGACTTATAACAAGGTGACAAAGAGGGAGAAAGAACAGTAATCACACCAGCACAAACCAACAGCTGACGGGACGCTATCAGTTTGTACACATGCATGGTCAGAGCCCCCTAACCAACTATACACATCGTGTGATCAATTTCAGTCTCCGGTCATCGAAACCCTATTGGCCAGCCTTGTTTACCACAAACCATGGGAGCGGCGGGGGGGAGAGGGTGAGAGTGGGGATCACGTAGATTCCAGTCCATTGAAAAGTTAGTGGCGTGGGGTGGGGAAGGGAACACTTGGCTGACAGATAAACAATAAATGACAATACATACATCGGAACGCTTCACGCTTTTTTTTTTTTTTTTTTTTTTTAACTGCGGACATGATGTTAACTTAATTCGGAGCGCTCGGTCGTCTGACAACTGGAGGAAAGCCGCTTGCTGGGGCGGGAGCAGAACTGCCTTTTTCTTGTTAACAAGAATATTGACGTCATTTAAACGACGAAATGTGACGTGCATCACTGAGCAAAAAAAAGAATTCCTGTTTTGGCAATCGGACTATCAAAATGCAATGAAAACTTTTGCTATTTGTAAAGACGTATTTGGAGTAAATAAGTGTTGAAACCGTTATTGAAAATGCAAAAAACAAACACATCAATGTATTTTGTAAGCCAACGAGCCTGGTTGATGACTGCTTTTATTTATAGTATTTAAACGAACGGTTTGAAACATTTAATATCTGATCAACTTGTCAAGCAACATGTTTTACTATCCATTGTTTTCTGAAAGGTGTGCGGATTATCGTTTTTCTCTGTAAGTATGTTTGAAGTATGTCTTGGTTACTTGAAGGTTTTTTTTTTTTTTTTTTTTAAAAACTGGGTCAACGCAAAGCTAAATGTAACAAAGTTTAACAGGAGAGACTTTTTTTTTTTCTACAGACGAATCACTGCATGAATAAAGTACTTGGATTGTACACATCAGGCTCAGCTTATTTTCACAGGATTAAACACAAAGCATTTATGCAAAATTGAACACTCATGAGAGGCACAAACAAGTAAAAGAAATGATATACTGTACCTTGAGTAAGAAAGTGGCGGACATAGTAAGTGCACTGGCAATAAAGACATACTATTGAACGTGCCTAGCAAAGGAGAACGGGACAAATACTTCGATTTTACGACAGCGACGCGCACCATAATAAACTGAGGGACATGTAATGAAAAAACTGAGGCAGGAAAACGAACACGTGGCATCATGTAAAGCGTTACAAATGATTGTTTATAGCTTTAAATGAACAGTTGTAACAGTGATTATCACTTACTTTCAAACAGTTATGTGAGCAGGAGTGCATGATAGACTCGGTTACAAACTGGGAAGTTAGGTTACCAAATTCAAAGTAAGACGACGTCCATCCTGTCCGTACTACACGCACCAGGCCCGCAGCCCTAAAGGACCGAGATCGCCTTAACTGGTAGAGCGCGTGTAGGGTCAGTGAACCGAAACAACGCCGCTGGACCTTTCGCCGGTTGAGGGCCTAGTGACCGCACGTTGAGGAGGAGGAGTTAACGGGTACAACATATTCGCATGCGTGCGTCCCACTGCGTGGTAAGGGAATCACCGGCGATGTGCAACTGAAAAGCCTGACTTGTGGGCCAACTTGTGAATTCTGCTATAATACCGCTCTAGAGGAATTCTTTTCTTTTCTTTCGTTTTCCCTTTTTTTTTTCAACCGCCAGTTTTAGAGAATTTTTCATCCATGACAATTATTCATCCATGCCGATGCACCTATTAAACAGAGTAGGTTCTGATACAGCTGTACGGCCTGATGAGCTCAGATGCCAAGGGAGAGTACAGGTAGAGGCAACACGCTTAGCTGCAGAGTGGGGTGAGGAGGATCGACTCGCATCTCCACCAACTATCGCACGAACGGATTTTTGTGCGTGTGGGTCGTAGAACTATTAAACAAAAGGAATTGTGCTCTGATGTATTAGGGGATGGTATTAGAAGATTTGGGGATCTACTAAAGTAATTGTGGGATGTTAATATATCGACACTGCAACTGACTAATGACTAAGATTCCTATGTACAGTTATCGAGAGAGAGAGAGAGAGAGAGAGAGAGAGAGAGAGAGAATGAAGCATTCAGTCAGAGATTCTAGGCTGAAAGTGAGCAAGTGTAGGTTCATGTTCAGAAACATACCAAACCGAAGATAGGACGAGGCAGAATATAATATAACATCCTTTCAATAAACAGGCTCTTAGAATTTACACATGTATTTATTTTGACTACAAGTTATAACAGACATTCTCAGGAAATGCAACTCTCAACTAAGACCTTCTCTGTCAAGACTAATAAAAATAGACACACAAAAACACAGAACTCACATACCTTAACACCGTGATCACTGTGGCCAGGCCCGAAGGCCGAGAGGGGGGGGGGGGGGGGGTAGCAATGTGTGGGGGGGGGGGGGAGCAGGAGAGTGGACCTAGCATGTCATCGCATCCGGGTAGGTAAAGAACGGATGTACCGCTCGGGGAGGGGGGGGGGGGGGGGGGGGGGGGCTTAGAATGTCTCTCAGGCGTCACGCTATAGATCAAGGCAATCAATGGCTCGGTCCATCCTGGGTAGGTAGAATGACCGGATGTAACTGCTCGGGGAGGAGGGAATGGCACTGGAGAGGCTCAGAATATCTCTCAGGCTCTGTGTGTGTGTGTGTGTGTGTGTGTGTGTGTGTGTGTGTGTGTGTGCCTGTGTGTGTGTAGCTCCTATGTATATCACTCTGTGATACTCATGTAAAGTAGCCCTGGCTCAAGTCAAAGGTACACATGGAGGCACAACCAAGTGCTCAAAGAGATGTACAAGTAGTCTGGGCTAGTATCAACACCACAAAAGGGAAAATCAGGACTCCAAAAGCACCGGCAACATTCTTCACGGCAGGAGGCAGCGAATCATGGCCAAGAACAACAGTGCCACTCGGAAACATGCAGGCAGAGTCTGCTGGACGGGGCAGATGACTGGGAGTGCACTGCAGACCTCCCAGAATGGAAGAGTCACCCAGAGATCATCAGCAAGAGTGGCATGAGACCAGACATAGTAGTAGTCCACTCTCAGTTAACCAAGCAGCTGATCATGATCGAGCTCACGGTGCCATATGAGAACAGAATGGAGGCAGCTCAAATCTACAAGACTGAAAAGTATGCTGATCTGGCAAACAGCCTGAGGAGAGAAGGCTATCAGGTCAAAGTCCTCACAGCAGAAATTGGAGCTAGGGGGTTCGTAGGAACGTCTGCATACAGCCTCATGAAACAGCTCTCAGTTGCAGGGAGGGAAAAAAACCAGAGCCTGAAAGCAATGGCAGAAGCAGCAGAGAGGTGTTCAAGCTGGATCTGTTCAAGGAGGAACAAAAGTGAACTTCATAAGGCTTAAATTTCCTACAATATATAAGGTGTCCCCTGTGGCTCAGTGGTTAGTGCGCGAGTCATTAAGTGGAAAATGAGCATGTCCAGAAGGGCATGGGTTCGAATCCCAGCCATGGCTCGTCCCGAGATGGGAAAAAAAAAGGGGCAGCAGAGGGACATCCGGAGTCATGAAACCAGGTGTGGCCCAACCCCCTAGAGTGTCAGGAGATAAGGGCCGAAACACTCGCTTGAAGGGGGCTTCTCTTCTGAGGACTATCTGCTGCCACGCTCTCCACGAGTTTCTTTCTACTACTACAGGTTTGAAATAATCGATCACACTATCTAATCCGTTTGTGTGAGTCGTATTGTTACGCCGCATCTATCTTTAACTTAATATGCGACTTAAGTTCCATTCCGAGTTCTAATTTATTTCATTCACTTATGGTTTAGTTTACATGGTTGCACCATGATCGATTTATTGCTGGGGCAAAACTGCATGACTGACATCCTCATCTGTCGATCACCTCATCAGCACTTTATCATCATGCGCCATTTTGATCATGCTTTATCTTCAGCCATCTTCATACTCTGTGCAGATCTACTTCACCTAGTAATATCATGAATGATGAGCAATGTTATTTTAAGGCCGTTATACCTTCCATATATCCTAAACTACTGCATACAATTTTTACAAATACTGATCAATAAGTGAATGAATGAAATGTAATCGTTTGACGAACTATGAAACGATGTGTTCAATTGTGAAGAAATTTTGTAAAGATTCATTTATGTTGATGAAGAATGAGTGCAGAAGAGAGAGTGAAGGATGACTGTGCTCAATACAGGTGAAGCAGGAAGCAGAAAGAAAAAACAATAGAATGTTTTATTGATCATTAAGTAGCAACGGTGTGTCGCTTTGCAGGTTTTTTTTTTTTTTTAATATTTTCATTATCATGACGTCTGGATCCATCAAGACGCCCACTATATGAGATGAGATGGAGAGTTCACCCTGCAAGTTCATCAGCAGGATGACAGGATCAAGACCTCCATTCCACATCATCAATCGTCCTTCGCTTCACAAGCTAAGAAACATTTTGTTTTCATCACCCAAGAATATGCACATCCAAGGATGTATTGAGCACAGTCATCCTTCACTCTCTCTTCTGCACTCATTCTTCATCAACATAAATGAATCTTTACAAAATTTCTTCACAATGTTTTTGCCCTTGGAGTCCCCACACATACATCAAATTTAGGGACATACAATGAGGTAGGTGTCTTACCACTCACAGACTTCCGAAAAGCTTCTGCTTCAAAGTTTGTTTTGAAAAGTTTCTCACAAAAAAATTTTTGTTCTCAAGAGGTATGCTTAGATTCGAAAAAGGACTTTGGAAAGCGTGCTCAAAACATACTCTCAACAAAATCTATCTGTGCTTATTCGTGCGATCTTCTGAGTGAAACTAATATAGATCAAAATAACATTGCTAAAAATCCAACGTTTTCTCCAGTGCCAAAATGGGAACAATCAACAGCAATCTTTGATACAGAATACACAGATCTATCAAAAAAAAGACTCACCTAATCTTTTAAAAAACTCACGTATGCTCTCATTTAGAAAATAATTACAATAACCATTTAAAAAAATATATACGGATGGTTCAGTGCTTGATAATTCAAATTCAGGAGCAGCCTTCGTAATCCCTAGTTTACACATTCAAAAGTATTTTGTCTTGGTAACAACTTATCTATATACAGTGCAGAACTATTTGCTATATTGAAGTCCTTGGATTTCATACTAACTTTTCCCATTAACAACAGTCAACTTTTAATATGTGCGGATTCGAAAGCAGCTCTTCTTTCGATAAAGTCGCCCAATTCACGCATACGCCAAGATATGATAATTGAAATAAATCATTTAATACACCTTCTTTCAATCAAAGGAATTACTGTGACTTTTTGCTGGGTGCCTTCTCACTGCGGCATAAATGGAAACGAAAGAGTAGATCGAGTGCAAAACAAGCAGCCCAAAATAGTAATGATGCTGTGTCCGTTAAAGTTCCATTAGATTTAACAGAATGCTATTCAATCATTAATAGAAAATCTCAAGAAAACGCTAAAATCTTATTGTTAAATACAGACATACAGTATAGTCGTAATTGTTTTAATCAACATGACGGAGACAACAAAAACAGACCATCCAAGCGTTTTATTTGCTCATCTAGAGAGATTGAGAGTCTTATTCATAGACTTCGTTTAAATTCAATCAAAACAAAATATTGTAACAATGTCAGATGTATGTGCGGTGAATCCTTAAGTGTCAATCATATATTGACACGTTGTTTAAAAACAAAAGACATTTTTAAGAAATTGGGTATTGATGGTTTCACTGATGGATCGACTCCTTTGTCTTTATCTAGCATACTTAACAATTATTCTGTTCTTCAATCTGTATGTAAAAGTTTATTGCATAGTTCACTGAGTATTTATTGTGTAAAATTGTTAATTTATTGATTTGGTAATTCAATTGTCCATTGTTACTAGTTTATCTATTCGTTTATATAATTAGGATCCAGGTGGGGTACATGACAATTCGTAGGGCAAAAGGGATACATTTTTAATAACTTTTTTTCTGTAAACCTTGTTACAGACACATCCACCTATTCTCATTCACCCACACACTCACTATTGTCTAAATCACTTTCAGTGGAAGGACATTAAATTGAAGAATACACATCCAAGGAGGTCTTCAGCAACCAGTTGCACAAGGGCAGTGAACAATGAAATAGTGCGCACAGTTCAACAAAACTCATAGGAAGACGTGGCATTGCCAAACCTGCGTTTGCTTTGATTCTGTTCTTTATTGATTGTGTTTATGCAATTGTAAGTCGTACGATAACATCTCACAAACATCTCACTTCACCATCGCATCATTCACCTCACCCAGGACCATCAATACACATACTCATCAAATCATCATCAGATTTAGACTCATATCATTAGCCATTCTACATCTCGGTCTCTTTTGTTTGTTGAAATGGAAAGTTAGGAGTGCAGTGATTTCGTTCTTCCACAAATCGAACCACTGAATGTGTGTGTGTGTGTGTGTGTGTGTGTGTGTGTGTATGACATGATTTCTGGGGGGGGGGGGGGGGGGGTCGTCTCAGATATTGAAACCTACAACATTGTGGTACACACGTTAAGTGTTGGGTTACGCTGGCTCCTTTTTCTTTTCAAACCGGCAGGTTGGCGGGCATCATGTAGTCACCAGGTCGTTGGAACGATCTGGTGCTGCATGTGCTAAACTGTATTTCTTTTCCAGCCATATTTGTTTCCGGAAATTTTCGTACAATCTTTTAAACTCGTCAAGCCAGTTCGTCGACGACCGTAAAACGCCATCGTCATTCCATATTTCCTGTAGTTTTCTTTCATCTCTTAAAAAATTCAGCCAATCTCAGAGTAGGTGTAATACACGTGTACAACTCCATTGAGTGATCTTGACTGTTTGCAGTATTACCATTTGTGACAGAAGTCCGAACCTTGAGAAACTTACATTTGTTGATACTTTGTTCAGTTGTACTGGTGTTCCAATGTTGATGCAGTCTAAATCTAGCTAGTTGCAAAGTGGAACGACTGCAGGCGGAAATCTAAACAAATCTTAAATAAATGTCAGCGAACCGCCCAGAGAAACATGGACAAACGAGTCACAAGACAACACATAACGCGTTTCGACCTCTTAGGTCTTCTTCAGGTGAACACAAAGACAAACAAAATAACGAAAATGCACTTAGCTTTTAGAAGCAATCTGAAGCGATCAAAGCTAAGTGCATTTTCGTTATTTTGTTCGTCTTTGTTTCACCTGAAGAAGACCTAAGAGGTCGAAACGCGTTGTGTGTTGTCTTGTGACTCGTTTGTGCATGTTTCTCTGGGCGGTTCGCTGACATTTATTTAAGATAAATCTAGCTACTAAGGGTAATGTGTGCAGATCTACGATGTTATTAGCGTCTAAAGGGAAGACACGGTTTAAGCGCAAAGGTAGCACTTCATATACTAGCTGATTTGTATTATAATCAATCATCCTTTGCTTCATGAACTAAGCAAACATTTTGTTTTATCACCCAAGAATACGCGCTTCCAGGGAGGTCTTCAGCAACCAGGTGCACAAGGGCGGTGACCAACGAACTAGTGCGCACACTTCAACAAAAACTCATAAGAGGATATGACATTGCCCAAACTGTGTTTTGTTTTGATTCTTTCTTTATAATTTTGTTTATGCAATTGTAAATTGTATATTAAAAAATATCACATACCATACACCTCACCATCGCATCATTCACCTCACCCATGACCATCAAAGCACTAACCAAAATCATCATCAAATTTAGACTCATGAAATCATTAGTCATCTACATCTTGATCTATGTTGTTTGTTTGATAGAGAAAAGGGAGGAGTGCGGTTATGTCATTCTTCCACAAGGTAACCACTTAATGTGTGTGTGTTACACAGATACGTGTGTGTACCACAGCCGTGAGTGTGTGTGAGTGTGTGTGTGTGTGTGGGTGTGTGTGTGTGTGTGTGTGTGGTGTGTGTGTGTGTGTGTGTGTGTGTGTGTGTGGTGTGTGCCTGCATGTATATGTGCGTTGTGTGTGTGTGTGCATATGCAGAAGTGTGTGTGTGTGTGTGTGTGTGTGTGTGTGTGTGTGTGTGTGTGTAATTTGCAGGTTTGTTTGAGTACCACACCTGTCCGCAGAGGAAAACTTACTAGAAGACAAGGGCAATAACTTCTGACCACCTACCAGTCGCAGAGGAAAGCGCGAGGGGGAAAAGGATGGAAATGTCTACAGTTTGATTAAACAGCGCACAGCAGCCTACAGCTGCCAGCTTCCTCGCGCTAACCTTCCACAAGCTTTCCTCCTATGTGTAATGTGATACTAGCTGTCGGGCCTCATAGTGTTTTGGAAATAGGGGGTGTTGTGTTGCTTCATTAATACTTTGCACCCAAACTGAGATGCAGCAAACTGAGATTCTGTTTGATGTCATGGATTTGGTTGGGGGTTTTGCCTGACGAACGATACAAACCATGAAGGGTATGCTTCTACACAATTGTGGCACAGCACAACAAAGAAGGAGTTTGCCAACAAAAATGAATGAAAGACTACGCAGAACACACAC
>JADBJO010005275.1:0-17500 GCA_016801955.1 Conus betulinus
CTTGATTCACAAAATTCAGAGAGATTTCTCTTTTGTGCGTCTTTCTAGCGTTTAGTGTCGGTCGTTCATATGCTTTACATAGTTGCTCGGGTTTCTTCTGTCGGTGTTCTGTGGTACAAGGACACAAAACAGGGGGTACCAGAGGAAATATTTTCTGGAAGAGCATGAATGGTTGACTCCGCTACGTAGCAGGTCTCCTATTTCAGGGATCTGGAACATGGACGCATGTTTTTTCAGATCATCTGGGACTGAGCTGCAGAAGTGTTGAAGTCCGTAGAGCTCTTCCAGTAATATTCCCTAGTGCGCACCTGGTACCTCCTGATCCGAGTGCCCTTTAATACACAGAACCTCTGTGGCAACGTTAACATGTGGATCCTTTCATATGTTCTGCTGCCCTTCTTAAAGAACGATTTGATGTCATATTTCAAATGTTTAGTGTTTTTTTTTTCATGGGCATTCATATGCTCTTGTTTAATGTTCTTTTCATAGGGTGGAGTATCTTTTTTAAGTAGCGAGTGTTGTCCTTCTGGACGGCCTTTCCTCTGTTCACAGACTTTACTGTTCTCTTCCCCCAAGGTTTAGTCTCCTCCTTTCATGGCAATTGGCTACACTTTGCTTACAGTGTACTTTCATATTTTTGTAGGGCTTAGCGTCGTCTTTCCCAGAGGTTCAGACGCCCTTTCATATGGTATTTTCTTGGGGCTTAGTTTCCTCTTTTGACAAGGTTTAGGGTCCTCCTTTTCTGTGTGTTAGTGTGTCTTTTTTTTAAGGTTTTAATGGTCTCATTTTTATAGTTTCCTCTTTAAGTTTAGAATCTTTCTTCTACAGGGCTTACAATCCGTTTTTGTCATGTTTTAATTCCTCCTCTCCTCTTTCGTTGGTTTTAGTGTCCACCTGTCATATAGTTTAGTGTAAGTGGCCAGTGGAGGAGACGGCACAGCATGTCCTACAAGAATGCCCAAGCCACGCCGACCTGAGAGACGGTGCCGGACCAGAGATTATGTGGGTGCCTTGGGTTTCTCCAGAGGACGCCCCAATTCCTCTGACGGGTCTGCCAGTGAGACGGCGACCAAGAAGAATCGTCGTGGGCTTCAAACTGGGATCAAATGATAAGGGATGGAAGAGAATGCAACGTTGAAACCGGTCAGTTTCAAGAGCGGTGCAAGAAACATTTTACAGATATGAACGGGTGTAAAATGGGGAAATTGCTTGGCTCCAAGCTTCCATTTACTCTTTGTTTCTGTTGAGAGCGTCGGCACTCTTGTATTTCACAATTTTTTTTTTCTTGTAAAATGGGTGACTTATTTCAAGGGAACCCCGATAACATGCTTTCCTCTCCTCCCCCCTCCCGCCCCCCATCTTCCCCTTGCTGCCCCCTCTCCTTGAATCTGCTCCCACTACTAACATGTGCATGCATGTACACGCACGCGCGCACGCACACACACGCACGCACACACACACACACACACACACACACACACACACACACACACACACACACACACTACACACACTTACGAAGCAGGTCTGCATGAACATCCTTCTCTACAAAATACCGCTCCAGTCATGCAACCAAAGTCCCCATTAACTTGACCATTGCGATGACTGGGGCACTCGCCCACCAGGGTCTGTACGTAGAGAGGGAATCGCAGTTCTGGCGACTTCAGAGAGCAAGTTGCAGAATTTGCTGAAATGTGTTTTTTTGTAATGATCAAGATGATGAGAATCATGAGTGTCATTGAGATTATTCTTGTCTTAGACTCCAACACAGGGATGTTTGATAGTAATTGGTGGCATCTACCAATCTTAGAAGGTTGAGCTACACATGTAGAACTGCTCAGTAGGTTTGATATGACAAAATAAAAGCACTGTTTACTTGTGTTCTCTTCATGTGAAATGAACCATGACTGTGCTTTCAGACATTCCATTCGGACCCATAGCACTCTCAACTTTGGACAGGAACCGGCCGAAGCCTCCCACAATAAAGGCCGCTGATGGGATTCGACCGTCCAGTCCGTAGCCGTACGTCCGAGACGCTAACTGCTGCACTATGATGACGGGTCGGTTACCTGAAGGTTTTTAAATTTTTTTTTTTTTAGGATTTTCTCCTTGAAAGTAGTTACTAGAGAGAAGAGAGATATACAACGACACGTGCATATCCACTGTATAACTTTTGAGAGACAGCTTATCCTAAACATTAAATAAAAAATATCGAAATCAATTGAACATCTCCAACTGTACGCAAACAAAAACATATACATTATCTGAATTTTGCATCCCCATTGTCAGTTCTGTCTCGTCAGATCAAATTTTTTTTTAAACATCTTATAGTCTTGGTAGGGGTTTTTTTTTTTTTTTCTCTAACGGGGGGGCATAATTATGTTTCGTCGCCACTGCAGATTTGACAAAAGTACTGTATATTTCAGGACTGCTTGAACAGCGACGCATGTGCCGAAAAGGTCGGTAAAGGATTGGTTCAGCAATTGGACTGGAAATATTACGTCGGTCGACGACATGGCATCTTGTTCATTGGCGTTCGTCGTTTTTTCAAGACACGCATTCGTAGTGAGGTAGGAAAGACCGTGTTGAACACACGAGGGTCTCTCTCTCTCTCTCTCTCTCTCTCTCTCTCTCTCTCTCTCTCTCTCTCTCTCTCTCTCACACGCGCTCGCGCGCACACACACACACGCGCACACACACACACACACACACACACACACACACACACACACACACACACACACACACTGTTTTTTCAACCAAAAAAACAAATGCATTAAAACTGCTCTGAGACCGTTGGAGAAGAAAAAAAGGTTAAAGTATACTGAGATCCTGATAACAGTTGCAGAACAGTGCTCAGATAAGAGACTCGTGGTTAGAGGAGTAAAGAAGAGGCAGTGGGGGATAAGGTTGGAGGCGGGATGGATGTCGAACATTTTTGTGTTTCGTTTCGCATCCACGCAGCGTATGCCATGTGTCGATTTCATCCCTTGGCTTACAGTATTACGAATTCTATGAATATACCACTGAAACAGATTTTTCAAAGATGACCCTATTCCCCCCGAGCTTGAAACTGGAAACGAATGCCTACTATCCTCTCGCCTAAACACTCTGTAACGCATACAAACACATAGCGTGCGCGCGCGCACACACGCACACACAAAGGTGAGAGGTTGAGAAACTTTGATATTTTCATGTTATTTTGATGAAGTCACTGGTTTACCATGCGTTGCTAAATGTTCTTACACCGAAAATTCAGTCGACCACTTCGTTGATAGCAATCTGTCTTAAGCTATGTAAAACTGAAAATGGAGCGTAAAAGGATACTGCACTATTTTTTTCTAATGCAATATTGTTGAAACCTTTTATAACTATATAATAAATCGTATTAACCTAAATATTGTTTAAAATGCGAGATAACAGAACGCAGATACTTTGTAAAATCAAAATCAATTCGCTGAATTTTAGTGAGTCAGAATTTTTGCGCAGAATAGTCAAATGTTCACAGAAAATATCGATGCTTTTTTTTTGTCACCAGGGGCAAGGCACTCAAGCATCAACGACCGTGGAAAACGGGGGGGAGCAGCAAGAATCAACTCGGGGAAGGCAACAGAATACAAGGAGAGTGGTGGCGAGCTTTTATTACTTTTTTTTTTTTTTTTGCGCCTATCTTCTTAGCCATTTCAGTGGCATTGCACCCACCCACACCGCTCAGTCCGACACGGACGCAGCCCTGTCTGGCCCGCAGCATCCCCGGCACCGGCAATCCACAGGGAGTAATCACTGTCATGCTGTCAGGTGGCAACCCCATAGAAGACGCTGCACTGCTGCCGGGTCACTTCGGTGGTGCTCAGTGGCGCCTGTGCTGATCCAGCATACGCAGGACCCCACCTCTAAGCCCCCTATGGACGACAATTGCTTAGTCGTGGAGCCGGCTCAGTGAGCTCTCCCGGAGGGCGCCACCACGTCCGTCCAACGACAGCCCCCATGGACTCGCCGTTACCTGTGACCCCGTCGGAATCAAACCAAGGCCACAGACGTGGAGAGGACATCGAAACTGAGGTCACCATGAGAGCAGGGCATGAAGGGCCACAGACTTTGACTTTTTTTTTTGTAAATACTGATCGATGAGAATGAGGATGATACAGAGGATGTTACGGATTTCATTCCGGTCTGAGACTTCATGGCAGGGCTGTATTCTATGCTTTTTTTTTATAATATATCCCGGCGTCAACGAGACCTGAGCTATAGACGCCTGCAGTGTTGGTCAGGATGTTTGAGCGCATCCATGAAGTGGATGAAACGCGACTATGTGGTCCCAGTCTTTCCAACTGAGCTCGTAGCAAACTCAACTCTGGGTAGGAGTCGGTCGAGACATACAAATCCCACCTGACTCTGGGGAAATCAACCCCGACCTCCCAGCCGGGAGTCCGCGACGCTAACCACTTGGCCACGGCGGCTGGTTACTTTTCTTTATCCCGACACTTCAAGTGTTGTGCAGGGTCAAAATGTTCTTGCGTAGTGTTTAGTTCGTGGTTCTTTGGACGTCATGGACGTGTTCTTTCAGATGTTTGCATAAAAATCAACAACATTGGTAATCAATTTCAACCGGGTTCCGACTGCTCGTTTGTAGATGATTTTGCCCTCTGTGCAACTGGAAGCTTGAACCCCAGTGTTCAGCTCAAGCTCCAGCTTTGTAAACAAATACATTTGTGGGCAGAAGAAAATGGCTTTACTTTTTTCTGCTACTAAGATCCTGTGCATTCATTTTCATAATTTTCTGCAGTTCTTTGCTGATCCTGAAATCCAAAGTAGGGAAATCTCCCATTTCACCTGTAAAGGCAGCCCACATTTCTGGGAGTTATTTTCGATCAAAAGCTAGACTTCCTTAGTCACATTAAACACTTAAAAACTCGCCAGAAAGCTTTGAACATTGCAGGTCGTAGCATAAACTGACTGGGACGCTGATAAGAAAAACTTGCTGCACCTCTACAGAGCCTTGGTCCGTTCTAAACTGGACTATGGATGTGTTGTAGACGGCTCTGTGAAACCCTCTTGTCTGAAACTCTTGGATCCTATTCATCATCAAGGGGCTTCTCTCTTAGAGCATTCCGCACCACCCCAGTGTACAGCCTGTATGCAGAGGCAGGTGAACCCTCACTATCCAACCGCAGGCTGACACCATCCTTAAAATACTATCTCAGATTGTTCTCTGAATGGGAAAACCCTGCTTGTGACTGCGTTTTTAATCCTCATTTTCAAAGAAAATTTGAAGAAAATCCCAACTGTATTCCTCAGTTTGGACTTCGTATGCAGCCCCACGCGCAGAATGCAGGTCTTGATCTGTGAGTTGTCCGACTTCTCCAAATTTCCAGATAAGTCTCCATGGACCTTTTTCACATCAGAAAACACTCTTTGATGCTGCTGCTTTTTTCGCAAAGAATTCGCCAGTCGTCAGGCATACAAGCATTGTTTGCCGATCTCTGTACAAAATTCCCATCCTTTCAGAAAATGTTTACTGATGGTTCAAAGTCCGATGATGGAGTGACTTTTGCAGCCTGTTGCTCAAGTGTTCTGTTTCAGATATTATCAAAGCATATTCCGTCAGATAGTTCTGTTTACTCTACTGAAATTAACGGCTTTGGTTCTAGCGCTGAAGATAATTTCTCAATCTGTAAACAAGGACACATCTGTTTTTGTCTGATTCGCTGTCAGCTTTGGAGGTCATAGCTGGCCGTAACCTCCATCATCCTGAACTTGAAAACTCTCTTGAACTTTTTCATCTCTTTGAAAGCGAAGGTCACAACATTGTTCTAACTTGGGTTCCCAGTCATGTTGGCATTCGGGGAAATGAAGTGGCGATCGTTGGGCCAGGAATGCCACAACGATGAAACTGTCCAACATACCCATCCCCTACTCAGATTTTGAAACCAAAGGTTTTCAAATCTGGCCATTCGTTTGTAACTCATTCGTTTTTCTTTTCAAGAGCGAAGAAGCTCTCATGTGCATTCCATGTTATGTACCATTCATTTTAAAAATATTCTTTTAGAGTGTTAAGACTTGCATAATGTGAGATATAAGCATTTACAAGCAGACTCCATGAAAACCTTGTTCAGAGATGTCCCATCTGATGTAAAAAAGATCAACATTTTTCATTTGATCTCAGATTTTACAGAAGAAATTTTTTTTAACATTTCCGGTGTGTTTTTTAAGGTGTATTTTAAAGGGCTGTGTGAATGACTTCAACGCAGTGACAGCCCTGATGGGGCACTTTGCGGTCGGCTGGGCTATAAGCAACATTACCACATTACCCTACCTTTCAGATGTTTTGGTTTTTTTGTTTTTTTTTTTTTTTTCCCTAAGAATTCGGGGTCTCTTCGTTCACAGGTTCGCCTTTTTCCAGGTAGGGTGCCTTCTGCATACAAAGGGTTTGATGTCATCTTTACCTAGCTATAGTGTTTTCTTCCTTCACAGGTTTTAGAGTATTCTTTCCTTGCTTCAGTGTCTCCTTCATTCACCGTATTTATGTGGCTTCTCTCTTGGGGCTTAGTCTTCTATTCTAGGTGTCGGTGTCGATTTTTTCATATGGCCAAGAAGATTTGACAGCTTCCTATGTCGGTGTTCTGGGGAACAAGGATACAAAACGGGGAGTACCAGGGGGAGTATTTTTTGGAAAGGCATGAAAGGCTGACTCGAGCTATGGAGCATGGATTGTGAATCAAGGGATCTGGAGCATGGACGCATGCTTTTAGATCATTTTGGTTCGGGCTGCAGAGCTCTTGAGAAAGTCTTTAATCCTCTTCCTGAAGTATTTCCTAGTGCGCACCTGGTACTCCTGACCTGAGTGTCTTTTCTCCAGAAAACCTGACATGGTAATTATTCAGCATGTGAATCCTCTCGTAGGGTTTACATTTTGAAAATAATTCTTAGCGAGTTTCAAATTCTTAAGTGAGTCCGCCAAAAACAAGGACAAACAAATCGAGACAATTTTACTTTCCTATTTTTGCGGGAGCTGGTGGCCACCTTTTAAATAGCGCAAGTATTCTCGACCTCCTGTGGTAGCATTTTTGGTGTCCTCTCTTTTAGTGTTCTTTCACAGGCTTTTGTGTCGTTTTCAAGTGGCTAGTGTAGTCGTTCTAGGTGGTTAAAATTTCCCCTTTTTAAAAGTTGTAGTGTTTTCACTCCATAGATATAGCATCTTTCTTTCAAAAGTCTTAGTGTTCTCGTTTCCTACAGTTATGGACTTCTTTTATCAGTTTTGTCTTGTTTTGATAGGTTTTAGTGCCTTATCTCAAAGGGCTTGTCGAAACAGCTGCTAAGTGCCATAAAACTAGTAGAGGGAACCGGGTGACTCCCCATAAATAGTTGAGTACGTCCAAGGGAGTCATTAGATGCCTGGATCCTGGAGGCGTCTGGAGACATAAAAATTGAACTTGCATCCCAAGGCGTAATTAACGTGCGTCGGGTTACAGTTTCGCAAAGGAAGAGAAAGAACACACACGCTCCCGTCTAATGTATAAGCTTGAAACCGATGCCTTTTTTGGTCCGTCTGGAAACCACCATCTACAACGCGTTCATGAATAAACATCATGACAACATTGTGGTTGCTATCTTTCTTGATCTGGAAAAAGCGTGTGATACCGCTTGGAAATCTGAAATTCTTATAGACCTTCATAAACTTGGTTTTCATGGTCATGTTTTTATTCCTTCAAAAACTTTTTGGCTAATCGGCAGTTCCAAGTCCGAATTGGCACCACGCTGTCTGACATCTATGGACAGGAGTTGTGTGTACCTCAAGGGAGCATTTTCCCACCGGCTCTGTTCAGTATCAAAATTAACGACATTGTCAATGAAGTAAACCGGGGTTCCGAGTCCTCTCCGTGTGTTGATGACTTGGCACTCTGTGCAGTTGGAGCCTCATATGTCAGCGTTCAGCGTCGACTCTGAATTTGTGTGGACAAGATTCGACAGTGGGCCGAGGAAAACGGGTTTACCTTTTCAAGCACCAAAACATAGTGTATCCATTTTTCAGTTTTCGTCAGTTCTTTGCCGATCCTGAAATTCGTCTGGATAAATCCACCATTCCAGCTGTGAAAGAAGCCAAATTTCTGGGTATTATCTTTCATCAAAAAAACTGAACTTTAAATGTCACATCCAACACTTAAAAACTGCTTGTTTGAAAGCACTGAACACTCGGAGAGTTCTAGCACACACGGATTGGGTCGCTGATAAAACTCTTCTCCCTTTTGACAGGGCTCTGATCCGCTCCAAACTGGACTATGGATGTGTAGTCTAAGGCTCGGCCAGACCATCCTACTGAAAAGTCCAGGTGCCATCCACCGTCAAGGGCTTCGACTCTGCATTCACCACTCTGTTTATAGCCGTTCCGCACCACCTCTGTTTATAGCATGCACGCTGAGGCAGGAGAACAATCCTGGAACCGTTGGCTGAAAACTTGCCTTAAACTGCACGTTGAATCTCTTTTCTGAACCCCCAAACCCTGTATATGACAGTGTTTTAGACCCAAAGTTCCAAAAGAATTCGACGACCATCCCAGTTCCATTCACCCTTGGGAATTCGTATGCTTCTTCATTTGAACAGTGCAGATACAGACCTTTGAGCCATGTGTGATATATCCAGTTTTCGTGATGACCCACCATGGACTTTTTTTTCACTCCCGAGATCCGTTTGATTTAACCTCGTACCATAAAGATCCCACTAGCTCTGTGGCGTACAAGCCCTATTTCTTCGAACTGTGTTTGAAGTTTCCATCCTCAGGAAGAATAGAAGAAACTCGTGGAGAGCGCAGCAGCAGAGAGTCCTCAGAAGAGTAGCCCCCTTCAAGCAAGTGTTTCGGCCGTTTTATCTCCTGACACTCTAGGGGGTTGGGCCACACCCGGTTCCCGGTTCTGGATGTCCCTCTGCTGCCCCTTTTTTCCCATCTTGGGACGCGCCATGGCTGGGATTCGAACTCATGACCCTCTGACATGCTCTTTTCCACTTAATGACTCGCGCACTAACACTGAGCTGCTGGGACAACTGATATTTGTTGTAGAAAGTTAAGCCTTATGAAGTTCACTTTTTTGTTCCTCCTTGAAGAATTTTCACAGCCGGTTCCAATTGAGGAGGGGGGGGGTTGCCTCAGAGATGTCTAAACACATTCCCACTGGTAGCTCCATTTACACTGCTGAGTTGACAACCTTGGTCCTGGCTCTTGAAATAGTTTCTAAGTGAAAACATAGATATCCTCATTTTGTCGGACTCTCTGCTTGGGGTGCCATTGCCAGCCGTAACATCAAGCACCCTCAACTGATGAAATTATTCGAACTGCACACCTCTTTGAAATCAGATGGATATAACATAGTTTTTGCTTGGATTCCCAGCCATGCGGGCATTTGAGGCAACGTTGGTTGATCAACTTGCCAAGAGTGCCACAAGGAAAGATAAGCAGATTGTCTATCACACTGATATGAAACCCAAATCCCAGGCTTACGTCAGAGATTTCCCAACTGATGTGATCTTTGAATTTCTGAAAGAGATTAACATTTTTCATCTGATCTAAGATTTTACAGAAGAAATACTTTTAACAAAATTTCCGGTGCGGTTTTAGGTGGTGTATTTTAAAAGGCTGTGTGACTGATTTTATTGATGAAATGACTTGAGAGTTAACTTTAACGCGGTGACATCCCTGACATGGCCCTTTGCGGGCTGTTGGCAACATTACTTTACCTTACCAATAGGGCATATAAACCTTTTTCATCAAAAGGGTTTGTGTCGGTTTCTTTTGTAGAGCTAAATGTTAACCTTTCATATTGTTCAGTGTAATCTTCTTTCAGAATGTTAGTCCTTGTTTCATAAGGTTGATGTCTTTTGTAAGGCTTTGGCCACATTCACGTCTTCTCTTTCCCAGTTTAGTTTTTAGTTTTTTTTTTTTTTTCATAGACTTTACTGTCTCTTCTTTACTCTCAGCGTGTATGGATGTCATTCTCAGGCATTAGTTTCTACTAGCCATACATTACTGTATTCTTTGTCAGGATTCAGCGGCGCCTTCTTGGTCAGAAATATAATCTTTGGCTTCGTCTGTGGCAGGTCATAAAGGATGTGCTGTCTACGAGAATCACTGCTAATCAACCACGAGCTTTCGCACTACATCTTCCACAGCCACCTCCATCCTCACCAAGGGCATACAACTACAGGGACGAGATGCTACCAAGATCGTCTCCCGGGTTCACAGCGTTACTACAGGCTTCCAGACAATCCCGTTCTCATGGGATGCAGGAAGAATGGTGACTTCTGCTGGACCAACCCTCTGCAGGGTCTGGAGGATGCATTCACAGCGGCAAGGGACAGAAGACAGGAAGCCTTGCCCGGAGAACAGTGAGGGGCTTCGAAAAGCCAAATCGAACGTTCTTGTTATCAGTATTTTGCGTGCGTGTACGTGTAGTGTGCGCGTGTGTGCGCGTCGCGTGTGTGTGTGTGTGTGTGTGTGTGTGTGCGCGCGCGTGTGTGTGTGTGTTGCATAGATCCTGTATTAATCCGTCTGTTTCAGCATGTATGGAATGACATTTTTTAGTGGACAGTTTTTTTTCTTTTTTTTTTTTTTCTGTCGTTAAGGAATCGGTTAGGACTTGGTGACAGCCCTGATATGACCCCCTGAGTTGGGCTACGTGTAAGTGAAATGGATACAAAAATGGAACTTTGTGTCTTTAATTGAATGTGAGAGTATGATCTCTCTCTCTCTCTCTCTCTCTCTCTCTCTCTCTCTCTCTCTCTCTATATATATATATATATATATATATATATATATATAGAGAGAGAGAGAGAGAGATAAGTGTGTTGTGTTGCTGTCTATCATCGGTACGACATGGCAAACAATGCAGTCATGGATGGTAGATGCGTAACTATGTTTAGATGTTCATTAATGGAAAGACGGACTAGTTGGGGTGTACGTGTGCTTGCATGCAAGCGTTTGTTTGCATCTGTCTCTCTCTCTCTCTCTCTCTCTCTCTCTGTCTCTCTCTCTGTCTCTCTCTCCTTCCTCCTCTCCATATACAAATGCATAAATATTATGCCCATTTCTGTATTACTCTGTGTACAAATTTGTTGAATAGTTCTGCAGGCACATTTCTGCAAGGATCGATAATTGATACGCCTTCGCGCACGTTTTTTTGAACAAACCAAAATGTACTGAATCGTTATGGGAGCCTTATCAGCTTCAGAAGGCGAGAATGTTTTTTCCAGGGAAACGGGTATTGCCCATCAGAGCAACAGGGCTAAGCCGTTATCCCTGAGGATCACGATTGTTTCCATTAGGATAATGCGTTTTTCCGTTAGGATAATGTTTTCCATTAGGATTATGTGCCAAAAGGATCACAAGCATGGTGCGTATTTTCCGAAGGAAAACATTCATTATCAGTGTTATCCCTATGGGTCACAAAGGCTTTCCCCCTTTTCTACAGACCCCATTCCGCAATGATTCAGCGATCATTTTTCTCTTTAACGTTTTCCTCGCAATATCACCTGTTCCTGACCCGCTCTCCCATACGATTTCTCACGCAGATGGAGGCAGAATAAGCATTTTCTCGAAAGACTACAGAATTTCGTCTCCATGTTGTTAGAGATATGTACCCCCTCTCTCTCCCCTCGCTTTCATACCCAACCCATTCCTGATCCCACGGTTGAAGGTAACGCAGAAGAGAGAATTGAGGGGAAAATAATAGAGCACGAAAGAGAAAGGAGTGAGGAATTAAAATGTCTGGATCGTAGAGTTGAAACAGCATCGCGCGCACACAAATGCGCGCGCGCACGTACGCCGTGCCTTCCTACCTTCCACCTCTCACCACCACCATCTCCCCCTGTACCCTCTGCTCCCCCTGTACGCGTCCCCTCTTCCCCTTCACCGCTGTCTCCCCTTCCCTCTGTCTATGGGCCTCTCCTCCCCTGCCCCCATCATTCCTCCTGTTTAATCATCCCGTCCTCCCTGTCCCCTTTCCCTGCTGCCTCTCCTCTCTCTCTCTCTCTCTCTCTCTCTCTCTGAGTGACACAAGAAAGAGAAGCTCACTAGTACAGGACATTTAAGTGAGGGAGCTATTTGTCTTGATAGAGCCCCTTGTATCCGCATAGGGACTAAAGTATAAAACGATACCTTCAAAGGAATCATAAATAATGTCTGCCACACACACACACACACACACACACGCAGGCACGCACGCACACAATGTCAACGCACCCGCACACAGAGAGAAACGGACAAAAGACAGAAAAGCTGAAACAATGCCACAGACGCACAGATGAGAGGTACAGACAGACAGACAGGGACATACTGAAGCAGAGAGAGAAAGACGGGGGGGGGAGAGAAACAGAGTGGAGCAGAGAGACTGAAGCGGAGAGGTGCAGACAGAGACACGTTGAGTCAGAGAGAGAGAGAGAGAAAGGCAACATCAAATGCCCAATTGTAAGATAGCATTACATCGATTGTGGTAACACTTGAGCCGTTTGTATTTTCCCCCTTTTCAACATGTCCAATAACATGATTCATAACGTGAAAGTTTTTTTTTTTTTTTAAATATGTGCAACACAGAGTGTGAAAAACAAACACACTGTACGTAACATGCACTCCCATACAGAAAAAAGGTAAGTGGAGGCGTTCAATGGCTTTGTTGAATCAAAAATTCTGTGTAACAAGGACACACACACAGAATGCGCTTCTCTCTCACTTTGAAGCATATTTTTAATTCTTGATCTGACATACATATTCTAATGTCTGCGCCTGATGTCATGAACTTAGCTTGATTAACTATTTGAATAAACCGATAAACGGAGCCATTGGGGTAACCATGTATGCATAAACACACAAGCACGCGCGCGCCCGCCCGCACGTACACAACAGAGAGAGGGGGAGGGAGGTGTTGACAGTCGGCGATTCCGACAAGGCCTACTCGCCACACAGTTCTCAACCCTTCCATCTTTCTGTCAGCAAGTTCAATTAACGGCAAGCAGCACATCGACGATGAAACGAACAGCTAAACAATCAAAGAGACGAACAAGAACTCGTAACGGAGAAGGAAGGGAGGAACGAACGAAGGAGTGAAGTAACAGAACGAAGGCTATAGGGAATGATAATAATGATCTAACGAAGCCGTGAAAGAAATATGTAATAAAGAAACGGAATAAGTGAAAATATCTCGACCAGCCAAACCACACTCAACCAGTCAAAGAAGCAGTTATAAGCAGCTAAGTAACTATTGGACGACAAAGTAAACTAGCATACAACTGACCATCCAGTCAACGAGCTACCGTGGCAAAGTGGTTTAGCATCGTGGACTCCCGACTGGGTTCGATTCCCATCAGAGTCATGTGGGATTCTTCTGTCCCTGACCGGCTCCTACTCGGAGTGGAGTCTGCTATGGGCTCAACTGGGACCACACAGTCGAGTTTCATCCATTAAATGGGTGCGTCTCAGACATTGTTGCTCAAATTTCCTGACCAACATTGCAGGTGTGTCTATCTCTCGGAGCTTGCTGACACCGGGATATCTAAGAAAGTAAGCGTAGAGTACAGCCATGTATGCAGTCTCAGACCGGAATGGAAATCCGTACATCAAACACCCGTACATCATCATCTTCATTCTCATTCTCATCGATCAGTTTCCAAAAAAAAAAAAAAAACAAAAATTCTGTGACCCTTCAGGCCCTACTCTCATGCTGACCTGAGTTTCGATGTCCTTACCACGTCTATGGCCTTAGTTTGATTCCAACGGGGTCACCGTATCGGCAAATTCGTTGGACATGGTGGCCCCCTCCGGAGAGAAAGCTCACTCATGTCGGCTCCGCGAATAGGCAATCATTGTCGTCCGTAGAGGGCTAAGCAGGTGGTGTCCTGCGAATGTTGGATCGGAACAGGGGCCGCTGAACGCCATCGAAGTGACTCGGCGGCAGTGCAGTGCTCCTCTCCGGTGGGTTGCTTCTTGACGACTTGACATTGACTGCTCCCTGTGGATGCTGGGGCTGGGGCTGGGCGGGTCGGTGCTGTCTGTGGCTGTGGACGGGGGTCAAAATGAGCGGTGGCGTGGGAGCAATGCCACCGAGGTGGCACAGAAGATGGGACAGAGAAAATAACAGAATAAAAAAAAAAAAACAGTCGAAGAAACCACCAACCAAGCCAACCAACCAACCAACCTACTCTTGTTACTCCCGACAGACGAAAGACGGTCCGAAGTAGGTCCGAAACAACACAACACATTCACACACACACACACACACACACACACACACACAGGAGGAGGACAAATACGTAGATACAAAAGCGTCTAGTTGAAGTGCATATATTCTGTCTGTGTAAATCTTGTTTACGTATTAACCGTGGATTTCCCTACAGAATTTTGTCGGGGACAACTGGTGTAAGGTCTGTTACGTGCGCTAATTCATAAACCAAAAACTCTATTTTATCGCTTCGCCCAAAAGACTAAATTGATAACAGGCATAGCTACTTACTGAAACAAAGTTTGGAAATGCTAACAACATACTGATTATTGGCAGGAAAACACACACTCAGAGAGAGAGAGAGAGAGACAAACTGCCGTAATGATATGTGAGTAATGCGCATTTATATGCACAGCAAGTTTTTGCCGCAAATCCCAACAATGTAACAATGATGGGCATTCACGTATAAAGGACATTTCTTCCTAATGATTAATAGTGAGTAGCATCATCGTCATGCTCATAATAGGCATGAACATGTGCTGATGAATAGTGCGTCACACTGACAAAAAAAAAGGGTTGATAATTCATGGTTAATGCAAAACGATGCACAGTATCTATGTGACAATGCACATTCATAAACATTGGTAAGTGATGTGCACACACGTTAGCACTTGTTATGGGCGTTGAGTAGCTTCTTATTTTTTCTTCTTTTTTCTTTCCTTTTTTTTTCATTTTTGAGCGGCCATATACTTTTAGATTTATTTCCATTCATGCCTGTGTGCACGTTCGTGTGTGCGTGCGTGCGCGCGCGCGCGTGTGTGTGTGTGTGTGTGTGTGCGTGCATGCGCGCGCGCGCGCGCGCGCGCGTGTGTGTGTGTATGTTGAAGAGACTCGGTTTTAATTGGCATCTATGCCTGTGCGTGCCGGCACTGCTTTTTTTACTATGCGTGTTTGTCATGGATTCCCTTGCATGAATTTTTATTTTTTTTTTTTTTCTTTCTCATACTTGTTTTCAGAGCTTCCGAAAATGACAAAATCACGCATGGTCATCGATATTAGCATTTCACTGGTAAAAAACACATTTCCTTAAAACAACAACAACAACATCGATTCGTGGCCCTGATTACGAGCACTTTGATGATCGAAAACAAAAACATTAAACATTATTACACAGTAGCATTTCAGGAAATATCCTTTTTCTATGGCTGGAGAAAGTTTTCGTTTTTCACTTTTTAACTTACACGGTAGCTTTCTGAAAGGAAATAATGGCCATGGACAGATTTTGCGTATTTCTGTCAAAGGGCCACCACTTACAAAGCGTTTTTTTCTGGACTCTGTGAATTGGGCATTTCACACGAATGATCTCTCTGTGCCTCACATCTTGCGCGGAATTTTTTTTTTTTTTTTTTTTTTTTTTTTTTTTTTTTTTTTAACACATTGCCAAAAGACGTCACGGGCGACAATCAGCCTGGGAACTATGTAAGAAAACGTAACTCATGCATGAACTTGAGCATAACGCAACAAGGACGTCACAGCTGTGATTATTGTAACATATATTTCTTCTGTTGACGGCACGATTTGACTTTAACCAGATGATGTTTCAGCACTGTGACTTAACGCCTCTTCTTCACATGCAGATTTAACGTCCAAGACACCTTAGGTGACATGGCAGATGCAGATAACCATTTGGGTTTAACAGAGGAGCACATCAGGGGAAGGGGGGGGGGAGTGGGGAGAGAAAGGGGGACAAAGAAAAGGGGGTCTATAATTATAACACCACAATGTCACCACCGGAATAATGATGGGCAGGAAAACAGAGTGAGGTTTTAAGCCAGGCACAAATGGGATTTGAACTCAGATCCTACCGTGTGAACTTGGTACTCTTCCACAAGGCTAAATCTAGGCATTCGGAACCTGCCTTTCGTAGCGTGAAGCTGTTGTCAGTATTGCATAAAGTGCCACACTGTAAAACCGCCGATGATAATGATAAAAACCTCAGAGGTGCGCAAAACTTCGTTCTTTGTGTTTGTTTGTTTTTATACCGATTTGGGAAGGTATGAGGTTGGTAGTTGCCACTATCAAGATGATTTTGCCTGTCTGTATGTTCTGTCTCATCCCTGCATCTTATAATGTTAAAAAGATGGTTTACAGGTGTGCCCCCCAAAAACAAACAAACAAACAAACAAAAACAAACGGTGAATGAAAGGCTAGATGGGTGGGAGGGAAGACTGTGTGTGTGCGTGTGTGCGTGCGCACGCGCGTGCGCGCGCGTGTGTGTGTGTGTGTGTGCGCGCGCGCGCGCGCGCGCGTGCGTATTATACATTTTCTACGACCATTAAGCCCAGGGCAATGTAGAAGCAACACAGACTATGGGTTCACAGAGTTTAACACGACTGATTAAAATTAATTTTTGATGTTGTTGTCCCCCAAATCGCTAGGTCTTCAATTTGGTTTTGAGAAGATATATATATCTTTTCATAAAAAAAAAACTGCTATGAGATTATTCCATTATTTCGTTAGTTCATTTATACAGCCTGGTCATTTCCATCTACATGGAATATACCACTTCAAAACCAAACTGCTGCATTACAATCACAACAATATGGTTGATTCTCACTCAATGTACCTGCTCTCTGCACACATGGTACATGCCATATTCTCTATTGTCTGATGTTTCAAATGTGTGTGTGAGTGTGTGTGTGTGTGTGTGTGTGTGTGTGTGTGTGTGTACTTTTTTTCCCCAAATATCAAGATATTTCTCTCTGTTCGTCTGTATGTCTCTCTGCTTTCTGAATTTTCTTCGTTCTTAAAGCAAGATAGGCATAAGAACTAAAAGAAATCAGAGACAGAAAAAAAGTATCCGACAGACTCAGGAAGGATCCCGAAGGGAGAAGGGGGGGGGGGGGGGGGGGGGGGGGCAGGAAAAGGTCAGTGTGGAAACCACGATGCATTCAGCTCATAGTATCTTGGTCTCAGTCCGTCATTTGATTTCGTTTTCCTAAATCTTATCTGATGGTTTTCTTTAGTGCCAAGCAATGACGTAAAGATTCAGTTCACACGCTCTTTGGCTCTCCTCATTTATCCCCGCATTCGCGTGTACGTCCTCCTCCCTCCCTC
Organism: Conus betulinus; assembly: GCA_016801955.1. Taxonomy (NCBI): domain Eukaryota; kingdom Metazoa; phylum Mollusca; class Gastropoda; order Neogastropoda; family Conidae; genus Conus; species Conus betulinus. The sequence continues at coordinate 17,319 of JADBJO010005275.1, forward strand.
CCCCCCCCCCCCCTCCCCCCGTCCCCCCGCCTCGTGCCTCGTGCCTTCCCTGTCTCATCCCTATCACTCTTTCCCCCTCCAGGCACCCTCCAACAGCCTGTCCCAGTCAGATTTCTACTGACAACCAGACCAGGAATGTAGATAGACTGTGACTGTTTGAATGTCGTGAATATGGATCCAAA
>JADBJO010005275.1:22500-30000 GCA_016801955.1 Conus betulinus
TCAAGGCAGCGTTCCCATAGTGTCACTACCTACTGAGGGCAACCAGAACGACTGGAAAGGCCTACATCCTGTCAGCTTCAGCGCTGATGACACGACAGACTAGGCAGCACTCTTCTGAATGAGTTATTCCAGCACTTCAATCGTCCAGAACTTCTTATTTACTAGACACCCAGCAGTCCACAACCGACGTGCTTGCCACCAGTCGTCCAAGACTTTCTACGAACAAGGCATAAAGGCCGACTTTTAGATGTCCATAGCTTCGTCACAGCATGTAGGACACGGCAGTTATGTAACAAAATCGTGTCTAGACAAATATCCTGATATCCAACGATAATGGGGCTCGGAAGACTCGATCTCGGATGAGCTGCGGCAAAAAAAGTGTTTGAAATATCATACATTTGACAGACTTCTCAACACAGAGAGAGAGAGAGAGAGACAGACAGACAGACAGACAGACAGACAGACAGACAGACAGACAGAGAGAGAGATATAGGAAGACAGACAGACAGAGAGAGAGAGAGAGACAGACAGACAGACAGACAGACAGACAGACAGACAGACAGACAGAGACAGAGGGAGAGTAAGACAGAGATTCTATCACCATATCTTCTCATTAACAATGAACTTAAGAACCTCTGGCACGTTTTCTGAAAAGAAGCAAAACCTCATCTTACTTCTTCCTCCGTAAAGTAAAAACGAAGACTTCAGGGGAAGAAACGAAACAAAACACAAAAATCATGGAGCGAGACAACTTAAAATACAGCCGAACAGATTCACTATTCCCTGTCAATTACACCAGAAACTGACGAAGCTTTTTCCACCAGCAGCCACGGACAGCTGAAGCCCTCTGTTTTTACGGGTCAGACGATGTCTCGCCGTCACCAGAGCCTGTCCACACTGATGACCCCACGTTACTCGAAACAAAATCCCCTTAGCCCCGGCTGGAAAGAGCGATAATCGAAAATAAACAGAGAGAGAGAGAGAGAGAGGGGGGGGGGGGGAGAGAGAGAGAGAGATGGGGAGGGGAAAGAGGATGGGTGGGGGTAGGGGAGGTGCAGGCCGGGAGAGGGAAGGGGAGGAGAGGGAGAAAATGGGTGAGACAGACAGACAGACAGACAGACAGATAGACATGGATGGAGAGAGAAAAAGAAGGAGAAGGTGGAGGAGAGGAGAAGATCAACAACAAGTAAGAGAAGAAGAAAAAAAATAGGAAGAAAGAAAGAAAGAAAAGAAAATACTGATAGATGAAAATCAAGAGAAGGCTGACGCAGCAAAACAAACGTAAAAAACTAACAGAATAAAAAATTAAACGTAAAAACACGCAGAAAAAGAGAGAAAAACTACAAAAAAGAAAGGAATTATAAAACAAACAAAACAAACGAATGAAAGGAATTAAGTATAAAGGAAGGGAGGGAGAAGTCCCATCTCCCAACCCAAGACAGGCATTTATTCATGCTACACGATGCTGAATCATTCTCCCGGACATAATTTGTATCTTCCTCAAGGAGGTTATGTTTTCGCCCGCTTCCGTTGATTTATCCTTCTGTTAGGAGGATTGTACGACCCTTTGTGATGGCACTAAAACCAGAAGATGGAACGCGGCCAGAAATGCAGATCCCTGTGCAGATTCAGATCAAAGGACGGATAAACCGATTTGTAAAACGTAACCGATTTACATAAAAGTTGTCAGAAAGACAAAATGTAGTCCGAAGACAGTCGCCCAGAATTTGGGGCCGATCCGTAATGCGGATCCAGATCCGTTCAATAAGATCACACAAAAACTTCAGAAACCGTTTTAATGGAACTTGATGGAAAGATGGAATAAGGCCCAAGGAATCACTATAAATAGATTGAGGATTTTTTTTGTGAGGATGCAAAGCGCGGATCCGGATCAAATGGCGGATTCTGGATCCGTTCGACCTTGACGGAAGTCTGTGCTCTCCCGACTGCCCTTCCGGTTACCTCCACCGTAGAGGTTATCTTTTTACCCGAATCTGTTGTTTGGTTGGCTGGTTGGCTGGTTTCGTCTGTCAACATGAACACGCTGAACTGATTTTTATTAAAGTTTGATGGAATGACAGAACGCGGGCCAAGTGCGATCCCCTAGATCTGCGTGCGGACTGGATAAAACCGCGGATCCGGGATCGCTTTTAGCAGCAAGCATAATAAAGTTTTCTAACAAACACGAATATTGTGATACTGCTGTCTGGAATTCATTGTTTTAACAGAGTTTTTTTTGTGTGTGTTCTCATCGAATGTTATTTTGTTCTAGTGACGCAAACTTCGACATTTCTTATTTTCAATATCATATATTAGAAAGCGTCACAGAGAAGTGACTTTTCAAGTCCGTCTCTACTTCCGCTAGCGGGAAACAATTTCGTTTTCACTAATGAACTGATTCACTGGGCAGAACGTGGATGCGTTTGACCTTAGCAGGAAGCTCTCCAGAATCCTGTTCTAACTGTTCAAGCGTTCCTTCGTTCGCTGGGTTATCCAGTCACACACACCACGACTGCCAGAAGCCTGGTTGTAACCTGAATCACCTAAAGCTCCTGAACTTTTCTTGTCCGTTTTACTCCTCTCTGAATTTGATGGTTCGAAATTGCTCTTCCGGGGGTTCCCTGTTATATTGGCATTCAAAGAAATGAGGTGGCTGATCATTTTGCCGAGGATGCCTTAACAAAAAAGTTGCCCAGATCATCGTTGCCCCGTGCGGACCTGAAATCTATCGTTCTTAATAATGTTAGAGACCTCTCGTAAGAGGACTAAAACACCATCCATACAGGAAAGAAATACTGTCATCTGCCACTGGCGGCTGTAAAACAGAAACAGTTTTCATACTGGCTACTCTGTGTATCCTAGCTACTCTGTGCATACACACTTGTATCCTTTAAGGGAGGAGCAGGCTCCACGGTGCATATTGAGTGATGAGCCACTCACTAAGACGCATTGGCATAAGGAGTACTGGGATTTACAAGTCACGAACGCTGTGCATTCGACTTCCTGAAGACCTCGCTCAGAGATGTCCCACCAGATGGATTTTTTTAGTTTCTGAACGACATAAATACTTCTTATCTAAAAAAGTTTCTGAAAGAAAGAAATATTTTTTCTAATATTCTTTTGTTTTTATGAGAAATACTTATTGGTTTTTAATCTAAAAACTGTGTGTAACATAGATCCAAATTTAAGACGATTTTACGTTCGAAAACTGGCATCTTTAAAACTAGCATATGGAATCGACTTTAACGACGTGAAATCCCTGATGTGCCCCCTATTTCAGAGCATTTTTTTCTGCCACCACCTCGCTGGGAAAGGTTGCTAATTTTTTTTCCCGACACATGATGTTATTCACACTGAAGTAACATTGTAATGTTGATAATGGCACAAGTGGGCTTTGGCTGTCGGTGTGTTTGATTGCAAACCAGAAGGGCACTCGAGAGACCGGGGACCACCCTTTCCCTTTCGCCCGGATATGCGCCACGGGTACGCATCCAAATGTAGCGAACTCGCCCTTGAGCCCATTTCATCTTCCCCACTCGTATGTTTAAAATAATTTCAATGGTTTTACTGACGGATCCTGGATCCGGCCTTTGATCCAGATCCGCATCACAGGTCTGCTCTAAAACTTAACGACAGCGTCCTTGTTCCACATTCCATGTTTCCACCAAAAGTCGTCAAAATCGGTTGCGCAGTTTTTTTGGGTAATCTTGTTGAGGCTGACAAACAAGCGAACGCAGGTCAAAACATCGCCATCCCAGCGGAGATAATTCTCTGGTTAAACTCGGTGATGGGACTGGCTCGCTCCGCGATGCAGCTGGCAAGTATGCTTGCTATCAGAGAAAGACAACGCCGCGACAAGCACAGGATCATGTATGAAGCCACAAATAGCTGTATGCCAGTCCCACATCCTGACCGTCCTGTACATTTTCATACAACTTGATGTGATGTAAGTTTCGTGACTGCACGCTTCAAAAGAATGTTTTCCTTTCCTGATCCACTCTAAATTCTAAATTATTGCTACCCCGTCAAACTAAATTTCTCGAAATGAAGTCAAAATGAAACTGGCCAGAAAATAACTCTTTTTAAACCGCACAAACTCAAAATGTACTTTTAAACTGAACTTAACAAAGAAGAAACTCTTGTTTCAACCATGAAAATGCACACGCGCTGGGTCGTGTTATGAAAAGATCAGACGCTCACTCAAGGTCTAGCAGAAGGGCAGAATGAATGATAGTGCTCGTTATGGAGTGCAAATCAGACGCCTCCCACCTTCCCAATAGACTACTCCACCATCAAGCCACCAGTCCCGCTACCCTCGAAGTTCCCCTTGTGTGATCTCATCCTATTAACCGTTCGTATAAACGTTTTCTTCACGTCTTCCGCCTCCTTTTTTTCTGCTACTCCCGTACTAAGGAGAGATGTCTGTATGTCACCTGTCTATACGTCGCCGTATCTGTATTTAAACCGTGTCGACATGTCTGACCCTAACCAAATTCTAATCCTTGCCAAACCCTAGCACATAGAAACTGTGACACAAAGACACGGTGACGTATAGACTCGATGGTATTAGAACCCTCATGGAAATGAAAAGGTGATGCAGAGACACGCTGACACACAGAAAAGGTGACACTAAGACACATTAAAATACATACACGCTGACACATAGAAAAAGGTGACACTAAGACATGGTAAAGTACATGCACGCTGAGACATAGAAAAGGTGACACTAAGACACGGTAAGATACATACACGCTGACACATAGAAAAGATGATACTAAGACACGGTAAAATACATACACGCTGACACGTAGAAAAGGTGACACTAAGACACGGTAAAATACATACAGGCTGACACACAGAAAAGGTGATACTAACACACGGTAAAATTCACACACACTGACACATAGAAAAGATTATGCTAACACACGGTAAAATGCATACACGTTGACACATAGAAAACGTGATGCTAACACACGGTAAAATACATACACGCTGACACATAGAAAAGGTGATACTAACACAGTTTAAATACATACACGCTGACACATAGAAAAGGTGATACTAACACACGGTAAAATACATACACGCTGACACATAGAAAAGGTGACACTAAGACACGGTAAAATACATACACGCTGACACATAGAAAACGCGATACTAACACACGGCAAAATGCATTCACGCTGACACAGAAAAGGTGACACTAAGACATGGTAAAATACATACACGCTGACACATAGAAAAGGTGATACCAAGACACGGTAAATACATACACGATGACACATAGAAAAGGTGATACTAAGACACGGTAAAATACATACACGCTGACACACAGAAAAGGTGATACTAAGACACGGTAAAATACATACACGCTGACACATGGAAAAGGTGATACTAACACACGGTAAAATGCATACACGCTGACTGATAGAGCTGACCCCGTTCTTGGTGTGTGGAGGTTTGCATGCGATGTGAAAAAAAAAAATCAGTCCACCACAAGCCGGTTTCATGTATGTAAATAATGTTAAAATAGCTTAAACTTCCTCACAGAATCTCAGTTTTGGGTAAGTAATTATAGACTAAATGAAGAAAGGTATCAAGAAACGAAACAGGGCAGAGTCCTGATTACGCAAAGAACTCTCCATTATTCAATTGATTTATATGTCAATGATTTTTGTAGCTTAACGGGCTAACAGGAAATCGAACAAAGCATCAAACACAATAACATCAAAAGGAAAAAAAAGGCCTAAAGAGAGACACGCACATCCTGCGCGCTGGAGCGCATGTTGCTGTTGCCTTTCTCAGGATACTGCAGTATCTCTTTAATGCTGACTAATTTTTTAAACTTGTATTGCCCCAAGCGGGCATACATAGTATTTCTCAACAGAACAAGTTTTACCTCTGGAGAACTTAAACCCTTCGCCTCAGGCAATGTCTGGAGACAAATCTCACCAAACACGACGAGGGTGTGTTGGTCCCCGTGGTATCAGTAATGACATTGAAATGCCCCTTGAAAACCCCAGGCTACAGACATCTCTACAAAACGTGATGAAAATCCATCCGTTGTGTGTGTGTGTGTGTGTGTGTGTGTGTGTGTGTTGCAATCATTTCGTCTTCTACCTTTCGTTTTCTTGTTTTTTCCTTGTTTGTTTGCTTGTGAATTTTCAGGCATTCCTTCTTCTTGGTAACAAACGGTGGAGACAGACTACAGGCCAAATGAATTTGAAGGATGTCAGCAGACTGGAGAAGAACCGATCATAATGGAGCGCTTTGACCACCTCATCCATCACTCGATGCAGGAGCAGCTAATTTCCAAGGTAAGGTCTTCTTCTTTCATTCATTCTTTCTTTCTTTCTTTCTTTCTTTTTCTTTCTTTCTGTCTGGCTGTCTGTCTGTCTTTGTTAGCATTTCTTTGTTTGTTTGCTTTTGTTTTAATTCGTTTGTTTCCTTATTCTTGCACCTTGAGCCAGCAACTGCACTGCGCTTAACTGAACTCGAGGCACGCCTCTCTGCCATCAGGATCACGTTGCCTTGGCGTCACACTGTCCGGCTGGTTCCCGCCTCCCTGCTGTCGCTTGTGATGGAGTTGACCCTGGTGTTTCAGCCAGATTTGTCTAAAGTCACGATTTGTCCAAATGCAAAAATACTCAATCTCTTCTAGTTGCATGATTTGTTTAGCGTTTGGGCAATGGGACAGGCATGGTACATCGCATTTTCATCGTTATGTCCTCCTTCCTGTGAAAAAGTTTTGTTGACCCAGTAGTTCCGTCCCTGCGCGACTTCGTCTTTGGAATGGGAAGAGACGTTAAAAAGAAACTTCTCATGCTGATCGACAGCTCTGTGACTGTCTCTATACCTGTGTATCACCCTCTGTATAAAGTCAACTTCCGGTCTCTGTCTCCGTATGTTTGTGGGTTCGAATCCCATCAGAAGTCATGTGGTTTTTTTCTGCCCCGACCGGCTCCTACCCAGAGTTGAGTTTGCTGCGGACTCAGTTTGGGAAGACTGGGACCACACAGTCGAGTTTCATCCACTTAATGGATGTGTTTCTGAGAGTGTTGCTCAAATTTCCTGACCAACACTGCAGGTGTCTGTATCTCTCGGCTGGTTGACGCCAGGATATATTATGAAAGGAAGCGTAGAGTACAGCCCTGTCATGTAGTCTCAGACCGAAATGGAAATCCGTAGCATCATCATCATAATCATCTCTCATCATCTCATCGCATCAGCAAAAAAAAAGTCTCAAATTCTGTGGCCCTTCATGCCCTGCTCTCATGGTGACCTCAGTTTCGATGTCCCTCTCCACGTCTGTGGCCTTGGTTTGGTTCCGTCGGGGTCACCGGTATCGGCGAGTCCATGGGGGCTGTCGTTGGACGGACGTGGTGGCGCCCTCCGGAGGGAGAGCTCACTCACGCCGGCTCCGCGACTAAGCAATTATTGTCGTCAGTAGGGGCTTAGTAGGTGGTGTCCTGCGTATGTTAGATCAGAACAGGCGCCACT
>JADBJO010005275.1:35000-37500 GCA_016801955.1 Conus betulinus
AGAGATGCTTACAGTGGATGAAATATAACCATATGGTTCTAATTTTCCCAACGGAGCCCATAGCAAATTCAGCTCTCTGTCGGTCTGGGCGGAACCCCCCCCCCCCCCCCCCCCCCCCCCCCCTCCCCCCCCCCCCCCCCCCCCCCCCCCCCCCCCCAAAAAAAAAAAAGTAGCTCTAATGGGAACTGAACTCACCATCTGCCAGATCGGAACATGCAGCGCTAACTACTGCGCTGCGCGGCGGGGCTTCGTCATTTTAAAATCGATTAAGAACAAATATTGTGAAATTATTTTTGTTCCTTGAAAAGGAAATTATCCTCTTCAGTAACATAAAGCATCTGGAACCATAACCAAATCTGGTGCCTGATGATGAAATTATGACAGTGTTGTAGAAATATTCACGGACGGCATTAACACACTGCCAATTTCCTGCTAAACTGTAAAAGAAAAAGAAAGAAAATCCACGTCATCCGGACTTAAATAGATAGATAGATAGATAGATAGATAGATAGATAGACAGACAGATGGATGATTTAGACCTTCCTATTCATCTATCTATATCTATCCATCTATCCATCTATATATCCATCTATCTATCTAACAGGGCACTGAGGACATTTTATTCAACTTCCCACATAGGAATGCAGACATCTGACTAGACATGCAAACAGCAGTAAGCACACACTGATCATGCAAGAAACAGAACATCGGAATAACAGACCTTAGCGCATGTAACACTGAGAGCATACAACAACACTCACAGACGCATGAGAACTTATGAAGACATACGCAGCACGGATCATGATATACATACAACACACATGCACAGGTGTATTGGCTCGTACTGCACTCTACTGTATTACAGTTTGCGGGAGTGCGTAATCAGTGTTGGGTTATGTTGTATTGCGCTGTAGGCATACTGTTTTGCATTGTTTGGCATCATACTGAATGACATTGAACTTCATGGTAATGCACGGACAACCGCTGAGGAAAAAAAATGGACGAGACCCGACATGCATGTAACAGTAATTGTTTTCATAGAATGATGAATTCACAAAGCCTGTTGCAACAAATCCCCTCTGTGCGTCTGTGATTCTGTGTTCTGTTTTCTAGTGCTGATGAAAATGAAATTGATTGGTGGTTTGTAGTGACAGGCAGGAGCCACTGTCAATACTGATCGATGTTTTCTACTTCTTTGGAAGGGAGGTGAGGGGGGGGGGGGGGGGGGGAAATGGGGGGGGGGGGAAAATCTTGCGAGGCACACAACTATTTATCCAAAACCTTATTTCCAAATCCAGACACTTGGCTCAAACACGAGCACGGAAGTTCGATGGAAACAAAGCAAACCAGCATATTAAAAAAACTATGATTATGTCCGGATTTGATCTGCTCTTTCTGGATTAGAATGCTGAATATCAGCGTAAGGGAGAAAACGAGGATAAGCAAGGAGACAGACAGGCTGACAAAGACAGACAGACAGACAGACAGACGAGACGGGAAGAGAGCAGCGAAGAGGGTGGGCTGTGGGTGTGGGTGAGGATGTGAAAGGAAAGGGAGACCACTTAGGTCACATTTCATTCAAATTGTTGTATTACATATCGTTGATGCAGGACAAAAATACACATTATTCCATCTGTCGTCACCATTATGGAGCTGCAGAAAATTCGTGCTGCTTCCATTCCTGCCCGGACCATTAACGCGCATAACTTTGTGCGTTTTCTGAAGTACTGTGTAATCAAAACATAACGTAACACTGACACAGACGCGGCCATCTTCTGTTAAAAAATTCCATGTTGAGGCTCGCTAGTGCCCTTTGAAAGAACAAGAAACCGAAAGTTGGATAACACTGACACGTAAACGTTAAATGCAAGGGGAACTGAACAAGCCTGAAAGCTCTAAGTCTGTACATGACCCACCTGCGCCCATCATTGCTAATCCGTACGACGTACAACAAAACTCTTAAACATTGAAAAGCAAAGTTCTCCATAACGGAGGAACACGTCCCTTCTGTAGTGGTCTGGATTTTGTTCTTCATCCGGTACTTACTAGGTCTTGAGAAAAGAACAACTAATACCTCTCATCTAAAGGGCGCTATAGTCTTAGACCATTTGTTTTTGGTTTTATTTCATCATCATCCGCAATATTTACCTACTAAACTCAACTCAACCAATTCTGATGTCAATTCTTGTATCTCAATGTAGGACAAAAGAAGCCGTGTACTTATGCAGAAAAAGTACGCATGTTTGAATGAAAAGCGTATACAAACAAACCCTGAAAAAAAAAATAATTAAAAAGGGGAGGGAAGGAGGACTAGGAAGAGAGTAGTTGAATCGGCTCGGTGGATGCGTATGAAATTAAACTAAAGCTGTCAATTATTCGGCATTTCTGAGTCTGTTACTTAAAAAATTGAAATTTGAAATTCAGTTCGTTTCTGCTGGGGACAATCAGTCCCAGCTTGACGGTATCACCTTTCTTTCTTCTTTTCTTATTCACGTATATG
>JADBJO010005275.1:47500-65000 GCA_016801955.1 Conus betulinus
CACGGTGCCTTTGGAGATCTCTGATGCCGCCCTGCCCCTCTACTTTCCCTGTGTACATCTTTTCTTACGACATACGGTTTGTAAATATAAAGCTGCATTGACACAACATCTTCCCGGAAAATCTAACACAATGATCTGTATGTGTTGGTAAATCACTTTAGCCTCTCTTACAGAACTAGAAAACGCAAGCAGACCGCATTGAGATGGACAGATACTGGTATTTTACTGGAGGCGATGGATGCTTTCAACGTGACCAGCAAAAAGTGATGCATACGCTCAAGAAAAATCTGAGATGCTTTCTACGGAAATGCCCCTTTGGCTGATTGCAACACAGGGCATAGAGAGAGAGAGAGAGAGAGAGAGAGAGAGCAGACAGACAGAGAGACAGAGGACAGACAGACAGACAGAGAGACAGAGACAGAGACAGAGACAGACACAGACAGACAGACAGACGGACAGACAGACAGACAGACAGACGGGTAGACAGGCGGACGGACAGATAGACAGAGACAGGGAGACAGACGGACAGGCAGGCAGACAGGCAGACAATCTGACTGACAGACAGACAGACAGATGGGAAGAGAGAAAATGTGTGTGTGCGTGCACGTGCGTGCGTGCGTGCGTGTGTGTGTGTGTGTGTTGTGTGTGTGTGTGTGTGTGTGTGTGTGTGTGTGTGTGTGTGTGAGTGTGAGAGAGAGAGAGAGAGAGAGACAGACAGACAGACAGACAGACAGACACAGACAGACAGACAGACAGACAGACAGACAGACAGACGACGACAGACAGACAGACAGACAGACAGTACAGACAGAATGATAGAGAGAAAACAGAGAGACAGATAGTCAAGCCGACAGACAGTAAGTCAAAGAGACAGTGAGTCAAAAAACTGAGAGAGAGAGAGAGATGGGGGGGGGGGGGGGGGTATTGAGGGAGGGATGAATTATTCCTATAAAAGAGAGACAGACAGACAGACAGACAGACACAGACAGAGAAGACAGACAGACAGAATGATAGAGAGAAACAGAGAGACAGATAGTCAAACCGACAGACAGTAAGTCAAAGAGACAGCGAGCGAGTCAAAGAACTGAGAGAGAGAGAGAGGATGGAGAGAGAGAGAGGGGGGGGGGGGGGGGAGATTGAGGGAGGGAGGGAGGATTATTCCTATAAAAGGCCTTGGCCTATGGACGGGTGTGTGAGCGTGCAACGCTCATTGATTATAATATTACGCAATCATGTTATATCATAGAACAAAATGCGAGTATCTAGAAACATTACCAAGACGTGACAATTTCTCAAATTTTTATAAGCTTTGTGCAGAAACAATGATTTTCATTAACCTCAACAAAAATAATAGAACAGAGAAGGTTTCAATTTAAGAAGAAAAAAATGGCTGTCTGTAATCATCAGGCTTAATAAACTCTAATGTTCACAAGATCTGGTCAGCAAAGAACGAAGTGTAATTCATTTACCGTATTCTCTGCAAAAAAAAAGGACAAAGCAAACTACAATCCTAACATGTTCTATGTCTAAAATAAAACAGTTCAGATGGTTCTTTATCCGAGTTTTGTTCTTTCTGTTGTGCCTGTCTGTGTCACATGTTAGCACATTTTCAAGCCATCAACATCACAAACATTCCTGTACACACGTACAAACTAAATGTGCTTCTGTTGTGAACGTGATCAGACCGTTTTTGCCTTCTGCAATCAACCAGTCGTTGACTGAAAAGACAAAACCATTTCTTTATAATCTCAACATCTCTGATTCAAAAAACAAGGTAAGGTAAGGTAAGGTTGCTTATTTCCCAGCCGACCGCAAAGGGCCATATCAGGGCTGTCACCACGTTAAAATCAACTCACAAGTCAACAACAACAACAACCAAAAAAAAAAAAAACACCATTCATACATTTCTTTGAAAAGCACCTTCTAAAATGCGCGCCAGAAACTTCGTTTAAAAGCCTTTCTTTCGTACAATCTTAGGTCAGATGAAAAATGTTGGTTAATCTTTTTCAGATATTCAAGTCACGTCAGGTGGGACATCTCTGAACAAAGATTTCATAGAGTCTGCTGTAAAGCGTTTTATGTCTCACATAGTGCAAGTCCCAACACTTTAAAACAAAAAAAAAAAAATTCAAATCCCTATTCAGAGGACCACTACGGACACCCATTCACTTTTATCTTTGGTGTCTAAATCATACAACATAGTATACGCCTTACAAGACATTCTAATATCTTCCATTTACATCAATATAAGCCAGTAGCTGATACCCTTAACAGAAGAAACAATTTACACGAAAAATCGATTAGTTTCACCTTAACTAAAATCATTTGGAGTCCGTCTAATCTACACATAGAAACCTCTTCAGAGTCAAGACTCCGAGAGATTCACAAAATAGAGCTCTTCTCCTTATAGTCCCTACAACTCAGAAACATACTGTGTAGTCGGCTGAACCTGAGAATCAAGCAATTTCATTGACAATGTAAATGAAGAAGTATTGAGACTATGTAACTTTTTTTCACGATGGAAAGCATAATATTCTCGCCTTACTTGAAATGTCTTTGCACGCACCAACTCAACTCAAAACTCATTTTAATAGCTCGTGTAAGTGTCGTAATATAACCTCTGTCTCACGTTTGTATCGTCTCTCTCTCTCTCTCTCTCTCTCTCTCTCCCTCTCTCTCTCTCTCTCTCTCTCTCTCTCTCAAAGTACTGGCAGATAGATAGATAGATAGATAGACAGACAGACAGATAGACAGATAGCGGAGCCTGCGTGTGTGTGTGTGTGTGTGTGTGTGTGTGTGTGTGTGTGTGTGTGTGTGTGGTGTGTGTGTGTGTGTGTGTGGTGAGCGTGCAAGCAAGCGCGCATGTGTGCGTGTTCGGAGTGCTGGCATGGTTCAGAGACGGTTTCTGTGATAAGGTGAGAGAGACAGAGAGGGGAGGAGGGAAGGAGGAGGGAGAGGAGGGAGAGAGAGAGAGAGAGAGAGAGAGAGAGATAGAGAGAGAGAGACAGACAGACGGAGACAGACAGACAGACAGAGAGAGACAGAGAGAGAGAGAGAGAGAGAGAGAGAGAGAGAGAGAGAGAGTGAGTGAGTGAGTGAATGAGTGAGGGAGAGAGAGATATAGAGCGAGAATGTGTGTCTGTGTGAACCTCCAAGAGTGTGCATGTAATATAATGTAATGTAATGTAAAAGGCTATTTAATAGAGCGCTTTACCCTCGCGAGAGCCAAAAGCGCATATTATAGAAACATGATAAAAACTAATTCTAACTCAAAGCACACACACACACACACACACACACACGCGCGCGCGCGCGCGCGCGCGCGCGTACGCGTAGGCACACACACACACACACACACACACACACACACACACACACACACACACACGAAAAACAAAAACACACACACACACACACACACACACACACACACACACACACACACACACACACACACACGCAGACAGACACACACGAGCGCGTCGAACAAGCAGACTCGCGCACAGAGAAAAGTGGATATCGTTAATCAGTCCCGGGGGAAGAGACGTGTCTTTAAGGAGGTGTTGGTGTGCTGGTCTTTTCTTTCGATTTTCCATACAATTTATCGCAAGAATGGCACGAATCGGTATTTGCCTGGGGGTTTTTCGTTGTTGATGAACCCTCTATAAACGAAACGACAAGAGCAAAAACTATTGTCCAAGATACTTGCTTTTGTGATTTACAGTAATTACATGTGAATCTAAACAGGCACATTGCTTCTCTGGTTTTGGTTTGCTTTTAAGTTACGGAAATAGTTGTGACTCCCTTCCCTCCCCCTCCCCCCTGCCCCGTCCCCCCATCTCTTCTTCCTCCCCCCCCCCCCCCCCACCCCCCCCCCCCCACGGTCCAACCTCACCCCTCTTAACATCGTCTCCACCGCTAACTCCCGGCCTCCCCCCCCCCCCTCCTCTCCCTTACCCTCCCCCCTCCCTCCCCCCCCCCCCCCCCCCCCCCACGCCCACCTTCGCCTCTTCCCAGCCCCTAAATTGACCTGTCAGGTTGTTGCCTGAGTGATTTGCGCTCTCTCTCCCTGCTTTCATCTTTTTGTCGGCGGGCACCTTGTCATTAAAACTGCGCGAAAGGGGCAAGCAGTCACAGCCTGCACGCCACACACCGCCTCTTCCTCATCGCCTGACAAGAAGCTAAAACGACACGTCATCCGTGAGTAAACCACCCCCCCCCCCCCCCCCCCCCCCCCCCCCCCTAAAAATAATTTATGTTTTTTTTGGGTTTTTTTTTTAGGTGTCGGGACACCATTATTGTTTCCAGGTCATTTGCGGGAGAGGGCTGCGAGGAGGCAGGCGGGAAGGAAAGTAAAGACTCGCTGTGTTTTCACTTACCATGATTAAAGAAAAAAAAAAAAAAACCAGAAAAGAGCCATGGAACACACAGATTTGGGTTCGTGGATAGGTAGGAAAAGGGCCACTATGGAGGGAAACAGCCTCGTTAGAATGATTTGTTACAGTGCCTTTGATGCTGATTACGCCGACACTGTCTGAGACGAGAGGCAGAGAGAGAGAGAGAGAGAGAGAGAGAGAGAGAGAGAGAGAGAGAACTCTGAACTCCGAACTCTGAACCAGTTTAATGAATAGGCCTTTGGCCCTTGTCACTGGGGGATGGTTAACACAAAATAAGCCAAAAAGTACTGAAAGTAACAATTAAATCCACATATAATTCAAGCATTCTGTTTACATATGCCTTAATTTAAATGCTTTGAGAAGGAATATAGCCAAGCGCACAAACACATTCTTATTTTCACATGCTAAGAGAAGAGTTAATTTGAAAGCTGATGGATTGTTATAGTACTTCGCCGGGATATAGTGGTGTCTTAGAGCCTCGTACCTCGGACATTGTAAGACAAAATGAACTTCCGTTTCTTTTGGGGATTCACAGAAAGGACACGCCATCTCTTCCTCTGTAACGTAACGTTAGTTCTTAAACGGAGCCTGTGAATATTGATTTGTGCCACACCAAGCCGGAAGTGAATGAGACTGGTTCTAGCTTCAATGTGTTTCAGATCCAGCAAATATGATGAAAGCTCCAAATTACTTTTAAATGTACGGTACAATGAGAAACGTTCGCTAACAAAAACCTGATGAAACCAATGCTCCTGAACTCACTAATTAGCCTGTCACGAAAAGTGGCAAGAAATTTCTTTTGATTTTCGACCCCCTGATTTTCCCAAACTTCTTGAAATCCGTATCTGTACAGCGTAAAAACAAACAGACGAGGCCCATGTATTTCGATTTTGCTCATGAAGGTAGAGTAATATCTTGTAAGCTTTCAACGGCAGTCGATGTTCTGGCATCTTGAGAAGTTTAAGTCAATGTTTAATGCATCTCACATGTATATTCATATAGAGGAGAGAAATCTGCCCAGTTTCACCGTAGATCATTGCATTCGGTGTTCTGATACTAACATTCAGAAAACGCTTCGGTGCAAAAGATATGGCCTTTTTCTATTACGTCATTATTTGCAATAAGACCCCAAACTTCTGCACATATAGTTCAACATCGGGTATACTTGTGCATCAAACAATTTGAAAAATATTTTTGGAGATCTTTCACCAATCGACCGCAATAACTTAAAAAATGTTAATTACCACCCTTCTTTGCACGTCCAGCCAATTCCTTTAAGGTCTGGGAAAATGACAATCTGGTTGATAAAAAAACTAAATATTTCTACATGTTAACTACCGACATCTTAGTCTGTCCATAAAACCAAATTTCTCTTAATGATAAATACCCACAATTTCTGAACACAACAATGTCGGACTTGTCAAGATTTACCGACAAACCAAGACTCACTGCCGTATCGTGTAGCACATTCAGCTGATTCTGAAGACCAGTTACAGAGCTGGACATTAATATTATGTCGTCTGCAAACATAACGATAAGTATTTCTAGTAAGTCGGGAATCAAACTGAAGACCATGCTTTCCCTTATTAACAATTTCACAGGCCAATGCATCAATAAAGAGTGAGAATTATACAGGACTGCAGATATCTCCTTGTTTAAGCCCTAAAGGACACATAAAGGTATCACTTAACTCACCACCTGCTCTTACTCTTGCTTTAACTACATGATACATACTAGTTATAGCGTTATAAATTCTTCCATGAATACCTTTTTTCTTCAGAACATTCCACAGTTTTGTGCGTACAATCGAGTCAAAGGCTTTTCTGAAGTCTATGAATGCGACATATAATTTTTTATGATACGATAATTGTTTCTGTATCATCGCAAATAAAGTGAAGACATGATCAATGTACAGTATTTCTTTCTAAAACCTGCTTGACTTTCATTTACAGTCAACCATTTATTCAATCTTTGAAAAAATGTGATTGTAAATTTACCACAAGCATTTATGCCACTATAATTGTCAGGAGAAACCCTATCACCTTTGTATGAAGTAATTGAATAATAGCTTCTGACCACTGGGATGGATAATACCCGATGAAAACAGTTTGTTAAACAAAATTATCAGCAAAGGTACAATGATAAGAGGGTGAAGTTTTTGCAGCCATGCGTGCCCTTAAAATGGTAAGACAGCTGGCCCTGATCGTTTAATTGGAGAAGTTTTCAAAAAAATGCACAGAAGAGAGAGAGAGAGAGAGAGAGAGAGAGGAGAGAGAGAGAGACCTTTGAGAGAGACAGAGACAGAGAGAAGGAAGTGACAGAGAAAGAATTGAAAAGCGGTGGTGATAATCAAAACTGCTTGCAGATACCACCACAAATGATACACTTTTCAATCTTGGTGGCGTTTGCTTTGCAAACTTTTTTAATCAATTTTTATTTTTCACGCTCGACTCAGAGCACTGATAGTAGCATCCAAATCTCACCACACGAGAACACAAATCTGAAAATATAAGATTTCTTTCTTCTCATCTACCAATGCTACAGGTGTATGACTTCAAACTCCACAACTTAGACAATCACAGGTGTCCCCAAATACACTGAAGCTGCCCTGATCAAAAACGCATACGTGCACCTAAGTACCACAACATCACACACACACACACACACACACACACACACACACACACACAAAACGGTCATATTCACAAACAGACACGACACATTTACAAGTGGGTGTTGACTATGGACAAGTGCTTATAGTTTCATAACCTGAACTATACTCACAACAGAAAAGCTGACAAGTCATCAAATGGAACTAGAGGGGGGAAGTGTAACAACTATCCAGAACATAAGCAGGGGAACACGTCACAAGATTAGAAGAACAGTGAGCAACGGTAAAGTAGAAAAGTCAAGGAAACACACACACACAAAGAAACCATTGGCACAAATTTTTCATCAGGTGGGGAAACAATTCATTCTTAAAGGGCAGATGATGGAATCAACTGGCATGTGTGCGCGCGTGCAGCTATATACACACGCACAGAAATTCACATGTCCCCCACCCCCATCCCCACAGAAGCACACACACACACACACACACACACACAACGTGCGCGTGCGCACACACAACACACACACACACACACACACACACACACACACACACACACACACACACACACACAAACAGAGACAGAGAGAGAGAGAGAGAGAGAGAGAGAGAGAGAGAGAGAGCAGACGAGTGCGGACTTTCACAAACGGGCCCCCAAAAGGATGTTTCCGTGATAATGGAATTTAGTCAGCGAAAAAAGGATTAAACCAGAACAACAACAACAAAAAAGCAAACAAGTCTTAGCCCGAGATTTGCCTGCTTCGCAAACAAGCGAGTAAAACGACCGACCCTCAAACGCAAAATCACCGCTGAAACATTTGCCAGGCTTTTCTCCCAAGAGCCGAAGACTAACTTCAAACGCAAAATCAATATTGAAGGGTCTGTTCGGAGTTCTCACAAACGCGATTGACTGGATCCAATCTGTGGCGCTAAGGTGCAAAACTGAACCCTCTCGTACCCCTACCCCCCACCCCCCTCTTCCCCCTTTACACACATCCCATCCTCATACCCAAATAATTTCTCTCTCCTCTCTCTCTCTCTCTCTCTCTCTCTCTCACACACACACACACACACACACACACACACACACACACACATATCAGGGATTATACTGGATGGAATGAAGCGACCAAGATTCGATTTAGATGAAAACAAATGGAAAGGCGGGAGGGGAGGGGGGAGCGGGGCGGGGGGGGGGGGGGGGGGGGGGGGTCTTGCAGGAAGATGGACAGGAGAAGAGAATGGGTAAGAAGAGTAAGAATGCAGACCACTTCGTCTACCAGTCAAAGGAAACGTTGCTATTTCTGGTACATGAGAAAGGGGAAAGGGGGTGGGGGAGGGGAGGATAGGTGTCTGAACATAATCAAAGAGCATTCCTTTTCGACTTCTAAATCGTTATGAAACATTAATCTTCTTTGCGTCGAAAATCAAGCGGATTCTAAACGAAAACAAAAGCTGATTCAGAGAATCAGTTCTTTAAGCTTCGACTTTAATATTCATCTCTACCTCTTTTGCTGTTACACATTCCTTTATTTGTGAAAGTAACATGTCAGCCGAATTCTGTAAAGTTGTTTTCCGACTGGTACATATTAAGATCGTAATTCATCTGTTAAAGGCCTGAAAAAGTACGGAGTTTACTGGATCGCATGTCTGTGATGCAGGCAAATATGTATCCATACAGTTAGAAGAATTATTAACAGGGATACAAGGGACGTGAAATGAGACAATAAAACACACAAAAAAATATCACCAGAAAGGATGAACAAGACATGAAAGAATGAAAAACATTACTGGTAAAGTTCTGAAAGGAAAGACAAAACATGCGCGCGTGTGCACGCACTCACACGCACACACACACTCTCTCTCTCTCTCTCTCTCTCTCTCTCTCTCTCTCTCTCTCTCTCTCTCTCTCTCTCCTCCAGTTCGCTTCTCCCCTCCTTTCCCCCTCCCCACCACCCATTCACACCCCCCATGAACACACACGCACATGCACACACACACACACACACACACACACACACACACACACACACACACACACACCGAGAGGAGACTGTCACACAGACAAAAATGGAGACAAAATGACAGATTGAAAGCGAGCGAAGAGAGAGAGAGAGAGAGAGAGAGAGAGAGAGAGAGAGAGAGAGAGAGAGAGAGAGAGAGAGAGTGAGGGGAGGGAGAGGGAGAGAAGGAAAGGAGACAGACAGATACTCAGATATTCAGACAGACATGTAGACATACTGACAGGCAGACAGACAGACAGAGACAGAGGCAGGCAAACTAAGACTGAGATTGTAGAAAGACAGCCAGCGTGTGAAACGGAGAGGAGTGTGTGTGTGTATGTGTGTGTGTGTGTGGGGGGGGGGGGGGGGGGGGTGGGAGGGTGAGAGGAGGAGGGCAGAGACACAGAAATAAACGCACACACACTCACACACAATAGACTACAACAGGCAGACGTCAGCAAGATAAAAAAAAAAGAAAAAAAAGAGACTGATTCTCTCACCTTCTAAGGGCTCTTCAGGCCAACCGCAGTCAAACAGCGGGAAGCGGCAGAGAATAATTAGGGGTATGGTCAGGCTGGCCAGACGTTCTGTGGGTCATCCTTGGTGCCGCATGAAGCGTGAGAGTACAGCCGTGTTCAACGATACAAGGCCTCAGCCTCAGCCAATACTCCTCCTGTCGATGTGCTCAGACGGTTCCAGAAGTTGTCTCCCGTCTCTAGTCTCGGTTTCGTGTCCCAGTCCTTTATTTGATCATTGCGGTGGGAGCGTTACTTCTTTCCTTTTATTCCCATTGTGTTATTTGTTTCTACGCGCCTTTTCCTCTCTTCCTGTTATGCTCTCTCTCTCTCTCTCTCTCTCTCTCTCTCTCTCTCTCTCTCTCTCTGATTGTCTCGGTAAAAATGAGTAAATAAACGGCCAGTTGATTTCCTGCAGATCAGCTGCGTGGTTGGATGACTGGATGTGTAATTGATTGGGCCGTTTGATCAGACGGTCAGATGGATGGTTGCCCGTTTGCTTAATTTGGTCGATTCCAGAAGAAGAGAAAAAAAGGTTCCTTGTTTGGTTGGACATTCGAACAGCTGCTTACTTGGCTATGCCGATGCAAGCGCGCTGGCTGGACTGCTAGTTCTCAATATTGCAGGTCATGTCCCAATCTTCTGGAACTCTGTTTTCAGGCGCCGGCGGAGTGGAACCTAATCTCATCACCAGACCCCTGGCACACGGGGCGAGTTTTTCATTTCAGCGGTGCGTGATCCGGTTTAGTTAACGTCCTCTCTGCATCTTATGTGGGATTGTCTCCCTTAGCATGTTTCGCGTTCCCTATGTACCCACAGAAATCGTGCGCATATCTCATTCTGTTACTGCAGTGCGTGGTGCTAATTCCAGTTCTTTTCAGTCACTTGCATATAGTGCCATTTTGTGGTTTTCCTTCTAAAAATCAGTTCTATGCGCACAAGATGCGACAAATCGTCAGTTCAGTATTTAGTAGATGAGATGGGTATTATTCGTTAGGCCAGTCTAGAAGAAAAAAAAACTCAGTTACGTCTGATTTCAGTGATGTTTCTTTCATTCTGTATGATTAGCAACAGCTGCTATACATGGCATTTGAATGGGCAAGATTTGTATTCAGTCTGTGAAACATAAAGATCACGCAGATTCATGAGGCACGTTTAGAAAATCGTGTAAACTTTGGCCTTTAACCATCGCAGTCATTTTATCGAGTCTTATATAGTCTTTTTTTTTTTTTTATTAAACCTTCATGGAATACGAAGCACAAGTATACAAAACAGTCGAGCTGATCATGTTCAAGAGGAATGGGTTAACCTTGCGGAGTTTGGGAGCAAAAACCACCACATGCTGCCACATGTAACCTACATACAGCTCAGACCAAATGCCATGGAACGTTCCTGAAGCCACTGTCGCGGCGTCGGTCCAACCCGGCAGTCTGAAAACGAACAGAAAAACAGATATAAATAACTAATTCTTGCGTTGCTTCTCTGTAATGCTAGTTAGGTGGTGTTACTTTAAGCGCAGAATTCCAAAGAGCTGCGGCAAACGAACAAGAACATAACTCTGGGGCATCGTCAAACCCACCACCGTTTCCACCGCCGGCAACAATAGTTTGACATTCACATTATGAAGTTACCCCATCATACAAAATCGCGTACTCTCTCTCTCTCTCTCTCTCTCTCTCTCTCTCTCTCTCTCAAATACACGCAAATATACATACATACCACTGTAGTGATAAACGTAGTGTGTGTGTGTGTGTGTGTGTGTCTTTGTGTGCGCGCGTGGGCGCGCGCGCGGGCGTGCGCATGCGCACGCGCGCAAGTTTAATTGTGTGTGTGTGTACGTCTGGTTATCTCTGCGCTCGCGCGCGCACCCTTGCATTTGCATGAGTGCTGAATATGTGTGCCGGGCTATGTCACAACTGGTCGAGTTCTGCCAACTTTCTTGCGATCAGCAAGTGCGTTCTGCTCATTCTTTCTCTAGACTGCGGTTTCGATTTCGCCCGTCTGTGCTAACCTCACTTATCTGCAGGTTTGTCACCTGGAACAACAACAACTGTTCGTAAGAGGACAACAGACAAGTAGAGGAGAGACAGAACCAGATAGAGAAGGAAAACAAAGACAGGATCGACACAGAAAAAAAGAAGAGAATCAGAGAGAGAGAGAGAGAGAGAGAGAGAGAGAGAGAGATGAATGAGGCCTGTTACACCATAGTAGAAGGGAAGTGCAGGTTCAGGACAGCTTGGGGCTGGTGTTTAGTCGGGGAAATTTACATCCGGTTCTCTCAAAACATCTACTTTGCGTCAGCAGAATCGAAATCTGCTCGTGCTTTAATTTCAACATGCCTGGGCGAAGGGTGGTGTGTGTGTGTGTGTGTGGGGGGGGGGGGGGGGGGGGGGGGGGGAGGGGGGCTGCGTTATTCTTAGTTGCACGACTCAAAAGAAAAGCAAAGAGAAACCTTTCTTTTCATGAAATACCAAAACAAAGGAAGAAAAGATAAATAGACGGGCACACTCACGCGAAAGATTGTCGACTAGAGAGAAACAAAGGAAGAAAAGAAAAGATAAATAGACGGGCACACTCACGCGAAAGATTGTCGACTAGAGAGAATCTCCAGACGTTCTGAAAGTTAAATCATCAGCCAATCGGAATAGACTGTTACTCTGGCCAATCAAAACACGGCTTCGTATAGTAACGTCTGCTAATACAACCACAACTCGTTCAATGAAAGGGGTGGGGGATGGTGTAACACCTCTTATACTGATGCATGAGCGTTTGCTCTCTCTCTCTCTCTCTCTCTCTCTCTCTCTTGGTTGAACATGTTAACCAATCGCAACGACGCCTGAAGAAAATACGTTGGTCAAAAATGCACTTGTATTATTCTGTCTTGTGGGCTTAATAAACACGTGCTTTGTACTGTGTATGTATGTCTGTATTCAGGCTTCTTTTCAGCAACACTGCAGAATGTGTCATTCTTCTGGTCATAATCTAACATGCAGTTGCCAACAATCGCACACAAAAAAAAGTGACATTTTTTTTGGACGACGGATAACATACATCAATACTTCATCAGCAGGTCTAAGTTGATAACAGTGTGTTTGTACTCTAATTTGAGAAGTACTTCACTCCCCTCGGCAAGAGGGTCAACACACTCCATACAGCAAATCTGGTGAGCGAAAGCAATTTCCCAAACATTTGGTGAAACAACTCTGCCTGGAAGCTCACAAGAGGCCCAGTGGAGCGTGCATACTATAGTTGGCTGTCACTCTTTTTTTACGGTCCTTGCTATTGTGCAAGTACTGTCACCATACCTCCACTCTTCTGAGCGTGACTGACAACAGAAGGTTGTCTCTTTGAGTTCCCTGCCTGCCCAGTGTCCTAAACGGTATCCTTTCAAACTTACTGTCACGGGACAATGATGATGATGATGATGATTGTGATAATGATGGTGATGATGATGATGATTGTGATGATGATGATTGTGATGATGATGATGATGATGATGATGATGACGATGATGACGATGATTATGACGGGACGACAACGACGACGACAATAGCATAATCATCAACAACAATAGTAATAAAGATAATGGTAATAATAATAATAATGATTTTGATAATGATAATAATACTGATAATAATAACAATAATGATAATAATTATAATAACACACAAAGAGCACCCAGGAGAGAGCACAGACATCCTCCAAGATCTAACGGATCCTGGATCCGCTCCTAGATCGGATCTGCTGCAACATTTTACAAATCAGTCACCTCACTCCATCTCTGTGCCAAGTTTTTCGTTAAAAAAATATCGCCGCGTTTTGTGCGTAATCTGTTGACAGACCGACGCAAAGAAATGGTAATAATTATAAGAGATGCAGGTAGGTGAAAGCATAGCCACTTCGGGGGCAAATAAGATAACAATGAGCAAAAAAGAAGATACTGAAAGAGAACAAACACACAAGTGCGAGATGCGTGGGTAGAAAAAAAAAAGGCCCGTTATATGATCCTAGAACCATTTCAATATGACATTTCATGTGTGTGTTACTGCACACAGAAAGATAGCATCTAGCTCTCTCCATTTCCTTATGCATGAGAGAGAGAGAGAGAGAGAGAGAGAGAGAGAGAGAGAGAGAGAGAGAGAGAGAGAGAGAGATGGCGGACGACTTTAAAGCGTATGTTCCTCACCCACACGCTAAATTCAATGTTTGAACATACTCTTGAGTTATTGTCCCAGAACACAATAATATCCGAAATATTCAGTCTATTTTGACCATTGAGGAAAAGCTACAAAACAAAAAAATAAAATTGGAAACAAAAATAATGAGTACTAAACGGCACAATTTTACTGAGCTTGATATCCTTCTGTCATCTGAGTCGACATTATTTGCAAATAAAATAGAAAAAAAAGTTTAATGCAAAAAGGTATTCGATTTTTGATTACCTCGGCCTTTCAAAAATAAAACAGAACCGACTTCTAATGACTGGCATAAGAAAAAGTACGTGTATGTAAAATAGTTTCGTTGACAGTGCTGGTAGCGCGCGAACAGCCTCTTTGTGAAAAAAATCATTGTGCAGTGAATTCCGGAAAGTTGGTGAATGGTAAGAATAGAATAGGGAGC
The DNA here is from genome assembly GCA_016801955.1 of Conus betulinus. Classification (NCBI taxonomy): domain Eukaryota; kingdom Metazoa; phylum Mollusca; class Gastropoda; order Neogastropoda; family Conidae; genus Conus; species Conus betulinus. Next base: position 61,647 of record JADBJO010005275.1, read on the forward strand.
CAAAGATACATCTTTTCGTGCGAAAAAAAGAATACCAGTGTCTTTACGTTGAATAACTCTCAGTCCAAAGGTGTAGTCGTTTCACTGAACAATGATTTTGAATTTAGAGTGAAAAACGTACAAAAAGAGAGAAACAGCAAATTCTTTGTGACACTTCAAATTTAAGAAAAGAATGAATGTAACATTGTGCAACATCTGCGGCCTGAACAGAGATAGTCCAGAGATTGTCATAAAATTAGGAAACGTTTAATGGAACTAAAAGATCTTCCCTTTAGTAGCCGATGATTTTAATTGTGTGCTGCATTCGTGCAAATTGTCCTAATGCCAAAGAAGTTGTAGAGCAAATGATGATGGACGATCTTCGCCTTGGTGACTTTTGGAGGGACTTACCCCCCAGACTTCCGTCGCTTTACATAGAAACAAATTAAATCCATTGTAGCTATTCTGATAGAGTTCTCTCTTATATCGATCCCTTTCTTATATCGGATCCCTTTCTTTTATTGGATCCCTTCTGGAAGATAGGATATCTTATTCGGTTACAGTTCAGATCATTCAATGATCAAGTCGGTTCTTAGTTTGCCCCAGAGCCAAATTGCAAAGCGAAACCTTTTGTTTGTTTGTTTGTTTGTTTTTTGGGGGGAACTAATGTTTCTTTACTGAAAGGAAGACAATATATAGATGAAATCAATTAACTACTAGATTGAGTAAGCTGTACATGCTTTATGACTGAATGTTTACAAACAACATTCACAGAATGAAGTTCAGTTTCTATTGTCAGATAAATCATTTTTAGGTCATTTCATGAAAATTTGATAAAATTAAAACAAATAAACTTGCCTAAACGTAACGAAGAAGGAACAAACGAAGAATGAAGAAGAAGAAACAAAGAAACAGAGGAGGAAGCTGAAGCAGTCTCCCCATGTCCAGAAAGAAATGGTGATGAAATCCAGGATGACACTGAAATGCTTGTTTCTTGAAAAAAAAAAAAAAAAAAGGCTTAAAAAATTCTAAGACAAAAAAATAATGGAAGACTCATTTGCCTCGTTCAAATGTGAACTGAACCGCCGAAGGAGAAAAAAAAATCAAAATGTTGTCAAAGCACGGAAAAAAAAAAAACATAGTATCAAATGTATTGCAAAATTCATCGATGATGACGGTACTGTTATTACTGATCCAGGTGACATGCGACAGGTTTCTCTTGGAATCGTCGCGCACTATGGTAAAAGTACATTCTGTGTAAGCATTTTTTTTTTTTATTGGTTGCCTTCATTACCATTTTGCAAATCCAATTTTAATGGTTGGGCTGGTCTTTCGTCTGTTCATTATTTGCTGTCTGTTATTATTCCCTTGGTAATGTTTATGCATTATTTGCTTCTTTTTTTTTGTTTGATCAGTTACAAAATGCATTCTCCTTTCTTTTCCTTGCGCTTTTAAAGTGCTCTGATAATTTGCATAATCCGTATTTTGAAGCTACCAATTTATAATTATTATAATGAGTTCATGGCAGGACCAATATTTTCAGTTGTTGTTGCTGTTGTTGTTGTTGTTGTTGCTATTGTTGTTGTGCGTGTGTGCGTGTGTGCGTGCGTGTGTGTGTGTGTGTGTGTGTGTGTGTGTGTGTGTGTGTGTGTGTGTGTGATTCTTTCCGTTGCTTTTTTTTTTGACGAATTGTCACGCTTTTCCTCTTCTTCCTTTATTCCTCTTCTTATCTATACAAACGAAGAGCAATTAAAACATCCTCCCCCGCTGTATTCCTGCCACTCCCCTCCCCTCCGTGTCTAAGTCAGTTGGAGAATCATTGCACCGGTAAGGCTCCGGCAAGTACGACGGCTTCGTTTCAAGATGCCCGTCTGGGTTTGTCTTGTCCTGGCGTCTGGTCTGGATAGGGAGTGGACATAAACATAGCGGATGAAAGGTCGCAACAACGTAATCTCTCTCTCTCTCTGTTCTCTCTTATGTGGGTTGGGGGTGTGTGTGTGTAGTGTTGTGGGTAGTGTGTGTGTATGTGTGTGCTGTGTGTGTGTGGCGCACCGCCGCGCCGCCGCCCGCGTTGCGTGTATGTAGAGATGGAAAGTACTGGAGGGTGGTGTTTTGCTTGTGTGGCGTGTGTGTGTGTGTAATGGGTTGTTATGGCCTTTTCTCCCCTCCTTCCTTCTTTTTTGTTTTCCGTTCCCTCTCCCCCTCTTCCCGGCCGTGTGTCTTTGTGCTGCTGTGTGTGTGATTCCAGAGAGAGGGGGGTGGCTTTCAGCTAGGTGTGTAGGGCTGCGGTATCCCACCGTCTATTACCAGTCCCCTCTACCACTTTGCAAACACACATCAGCGCCAAGATGGCCGCCCGGTAGCCCTGACGACGGCCTTGGAGGGAGGACAAGAAGGGAGACATCTTCATCACGACTGATCGCAGACTAAGGAAAACACCGACTACATACGAATGAACAACATGACCCAGGCTGAACCGACCACCCTGAGTGCCTGCTGTCCAACACAACTACAGATGTTACGCCTGCCAAGCCTGCCGGCCACCGTGTCCGTCAACAACTGACTGCAGCTCGCTGCAGCACACAACTTCTCCTTAAAAGCCAGGCTGTAAGGCCGTCAACCTCACCCATCACTGATGGTGGCTACTCGACTAAGCTAGTGCAATCGTTCACACAGGGGGGTGGGGTGGACACATATTACGAATGTCTGATGAGAACTGGTAGCTCTGGACACTGTAGAAGTGGGTTAGCAGCATTGTAGGGTCGTTTCACACTGGTTGCCTCATTATGACCAGAGACTGAGTGGTGCCCCTGGGTTGCTGGCGCTGGGCCTGTGAAACAACGAACCTGGTGCGGTTGTGAGAGCAGCGCCGGTAAGAACGGTGTGGGAGTGATGCCAACTAGAGCGAATCGCTCACAAAAAGGTGACAAAAGGCGTCGGAGTGAGAGAAGAAAAGGCAGCTGAAAACAGAAAGATCATAATGGTGATGGTATAGATAATGATATGATGATGATGATGATGATGATAATAATGATGTTGATGATGACGATGATGATGATGATGATGATGATGATGATTCATATTAGGAAAAAGAAGAGAAAGAGAATAAGCACACTTACTCTCCAAAACAAGTAGCGCATATCTGACGAAAAGGCCGAAAGGCTGACAATAAATTGTTGTAAACTCTATTATCATGGAGATTCTTGCACCTCTATCGGTAGTTAGGAAAATATGTGGGTGTTTTATCCGTCGTTGTCTAAATGATTTTTTTTTCACTTTTAAAGGTGTCCACGGCAGCCTCTCTGTACTAAACGGATCTGTCGAAACACGATGTTTCCTAGGGCATTCGTTTGGTTATTCAGCGTTTGGACTGGT
>JADBJO010005275.1:75000-87500 GCA_016801955.1 Conus betulinus
TAACGGCCTATGGGTGACTGATAGTCGCATAGATTCCATGAGAGAGAGAGAGAGAGAGAGAGAGAGAGAGAGAGAGAGAGAGAGAGAGAACGCCAAAGACTGAAGGTACAGTATTTCTACCAAAGGCATCAAAGCATTAATTCATGTATATTCGGACTGTGCATACAGATTACATACAAAAAAAAGGAATAGTAAAATGTCAGGGACATGCATAGATGAACACATGAATATGTACACGGACATTTCCTTTCCCTATGATGATGATCATCATGAATCCCCTTCTCCATTCTCTTACAGAAAGACATCTGGGAATGGGTGGGTGGGGAGTCATTTTAGTCATGATCAGATTTACTCCCCCTCTGTTACAAAGTAACTCCATGGGAGTTAGAAAACACGTGTACACATTAACTCCCAGGGGAGTTATTCTAAACTGTGAAAAACTGACCCCCCTTAGTGGGCAGGCAGTTAAAGTGTTACACACCCGGATTAACTCCCGGGAGTTAATCTGGATATAGTACAGACTAACTTCCATTCTGTTAACAGGTGGGAGTTAAGTCTGATATATGTACAAAATGACTCCCCCTTAATGTTTTCAAGAATTTGTTGAGACTTGTACAAAAAAAAGAGAGTTTAGAACATTTTGAAAATTTACTGAGTGGAGTTATTTTGGCACAGGGTAGGATTCATTCTAGTTTAACTCCCGGGGAGTTAAAATTTACATATGAACAGTTGAAATCCCTGGGAGTTAAACCATTCGGGGAGTTAAAACTTTCGTTACACCGGGATGTGCAACAGTCGCTTCGCACATTACCGATCTGTCTCTGTTCTTTGCTGGCAGGCTGGTCACACTCATAATCCCGCAAGATTTTCCTGTCTCCTTTCTGACCGCCGCTTCACCGACGTCAGCTGGCCATGTAAATATATCTGCGCCTAGCAACTGAACTGAATAAAAATGGGAAGTAGCTGAATGCATTCAAAATCTATGTAGACTACAGGGGAAAAAAACACGGGAGAAATGCAAGTTCTTGATCAGTTGAAAGGATCGGTGGACACAAAAACGGTAAACGAGCAGAATTTCATTGAACAACGAGGTTTGTCGATGTTCGTAATTCTGCCATGTTGATAACATAAGGTTACCACAGTAAGTTTGAAAGTGGAACTTCAGGAGGGAGCTGAAGCAATAGAATAACATTGTTCACTAGACCGCACAACGAATGAAGCCAACACATGACCGTTCAGAAGCAACGCGTTTCGACCGCTTCGTCTTTTTCCAACAAAGAAAAGCATTGAAATCGACAAGGAAAACAGAGAAACAAAATAACGAAGAGAGAAATGACTTAGCTTCAATGAAAGGTGTCTTTTCAATGTGTAGGAAGTTGGAAACAGCTTCTTTTTCCTCGACTACGATATTTTTTGTACTTCATTTCTTTTCTTCCTTACCTTTCATGAGGTCACAACACGTTGCTTCTGTTTTTTCATTTGTTTGTTCCTTTTTTTTACTGTTGGTCTAGCTATCCATCCCCACCCCCCACCCTCCCTCCACCCCTAATGTCACGAGAGCCAGCAGTTTCTCATGCAAAGATGGAGATGCTGCTGAAAACTAAAGTGAGAATGAGGGGAACAGAGGGGTTGTTTGGGTATGCTCATCGATTTCCCGATCCCTCCTGAAAGGGGAACTAACTACGCCATTCTCGGAACGAAAATCAGTTAAGGTGCAAATCAAAACAGTGAAATAGGGACGAAAATTGCGCGAGCTTACTCCTTCTCCGCTCGGGAAGCTTTTGTCCCCTGTTCGGGAGCTTGCGAACAGTTCTGCCTTCAACCCTTCGGAAGTGTTGCAAGTAGACACTTCAGAATGCATGCAATAGGACAATTCCAGATACTGACCCTACACAACGAGTCTGTGCATAAAGGCAAGTAGACCTGACGTGAAGCAATACCCGAATACTATTGGCGATGGCTGCAAGATAATCTGTTATGCTGACATTCGAATCGCGACTTGTCAGCCTCACTTTGTCTGGGCTTCCTGATATTGAATGTGTGTGTGTGTGTGTGTGTGTGTGTGTGTGTGTGTGGTGTGTGTGTGTTGTGTGTGCGTGTGTGTGTGTGTGTGTGCGTGTGTGTGTGTGTGTGTGTGTGTGTGTGTATGTGTGTGTGCGTGTGTGTGTGTGTGTGTGTGTGCGTGTGTGTGTGTGTGTTGTGTGTGTGTGTGGTGTGTGTGTGGTGTGTGTTCGGTCGTTCGTCGTTCGTACTTCTGTTTAACGTCTGTTCACTTTGAGTTGGGATTAGACGTGAATGAAAGTAGGAGAGTGTCTGACTGACTGAATGATTAAAGAATAAGTCACTGTGTGTTGTGTCAGCATGAATGTGGTGGCAGGCCCTGTTGTTAGTGAGTTGTGTCGTGTAATGTATTTGTATAATGTGTTCTAACGTACTGTGAACAATAAACATATCAATAATGATAGTAAATACAGCAAATAGCGTCCTAACTGACACAGAAAAAAAGCATGAATGCAGGCCCTGTATGTATAAAACCATGTGTCTAAACTGACGAAAACAAATCCCTAGAACACAAAAATAAAAAAAAAAAACCAAAAATTTGTAGAGTAAAGCTCAAAACCAGTGATACAGAACTCAACTATGGGGAGCAGAACAGTACCGAGAGAAAAACACAAATGAGAAAACAAAAAAGCTCAAACTATCTAAACAAAAATGAGTTAGCTCAATCAAAATATCTAGTAACCCAAAAGTGAGGTAAGTCTCAAAAACTATCTAAATAAAAACCCCAATCGGACTATGTATTAAGTAGTGTCGCGCAAGTGTGTGTGTGTGTGTGTGTGTGTGTGTGTGTGTGTGTGTGTGGTGTGTGTGTGTGGTGTGTGTGCGCGCACGTGTGTGTGAGTGTGTGGTGTGTGTGGTTTTGTGTTGGTGTGGTGTTGTGTGTGTGGTGTGTGTGTGGTGGCATGGCGGAAAAACCAATTGTTTCAGATGAGTGTTTTTCTGCGAGTATGCAGGTACCTGCATGTATGTGCATGTGTCTGAATCTCTCTTCTCTCTCTCTCTCTCTCTCCTCTCTCTCTCTCTCTCTCTCTCTCTCTCTCTCTCTCTCTCTCTGCATAAGTGCGTGCGTTTGTGAGTGCGTGCGTCTGTGCGTGGGTGCGTGTGTGTGTGTGTGTGAGTGTGTGTGTGAGTGTGGTGTGTGTGTGTGTGTGTGTGTGTGTGTGTGTGTGTATACGCGCGCGCGCGTGCGTGCGTGCGAGCGTACGTAAAAGTGCGTGCGTGCTTAGGTTGTGTGCGTGAAACTGGAAAACACATAACACACATCACCATTCGTATACCGACTCAAACAATGCTTACACAGCCTAAAATGTCCATCAATACATAAACTGTCTGAAAAAAAACACACACACACACACACACACACCAGGTAGCTTTTAAACATATCGACTGAAAGATGCAACTTCTGGTAGTCTCTGCAACCGCCGCTCAATGAACATTTGCATTCTGACGAGTGGTTCCGTGTGCCGTCTAGCTCGCTCAATGAATGTGGGGCATTTTGACCAGCGGCTCCAGGTACCCGTTCAGCTCAGTTTCAAACGTGCAGTGAACGCTATCATAACGGCAATAATTACTAAAAAACGAACGTTGTCGTGTTTCTGATAATGGGGGGTGGTGGAGGAAAAAGGAGTTTGTAAACAAATGCTATCAAAGAATGGGGCTACAAATGGGTTTGGGCGATAAAGAGAAGAGGGGTGTTTGGTTGGGAAGTGTCTCCGTTCGTTTGTTCGTGAGCGTAAGAGAGAGAGAGAGCGAGAGAGAGAGAGAGGAGAGAGAGAGACAGAGACGAGAGGGAGACCATGAGAGACAGACAGAGACGAAGAGAGAGAGAGAGGAGAGAGAGAGACAGAGGAGCGGAGGGAAGAGAGAGAGACTCAGAGAGAGGAGACAGAGAGGACAGGAGAGGCAAACAGACCGGACGACGCAGGCAGATTAGAAGGACAGATGAGACAAGAGAGAGAGGGAGAGAGGAGAGAGAGAGAGAGAGAGAGAGAGAGAGGCAGAGAGAGAGGAGAGAGAGAGGAGAGAGGAAAGCCAGGCCGGCAGACAGTCCCCAGGCAGGATAGACAGGACAGAGAGGAGCGAGAGATGGAGAGAGAGAGAGAGAGCAGAGAGAGAGTTGAGGAGATGGAGAGCAGGGCAGAGAGGCGAGAGAGAGACAGACAAGAGAGGCAGACAGGCAGAGACCGATAAGAGATAGAGAGGAGAGAGAGAGAGGACGGAGGAGAGGAGAGGCATGCAGGCAGGCAGATAGAAGGACGGTCAGACAGACAAAGAGAGAGAGACACACACGCACACGCACAGAGAGAGAGAGAGAGGAGAGAGAGAGAGAGAGAGGACGAGAGAGAGAGAGAGAGAGAGAGAGAGAGAGAGAAGAGAAGACAAGACAAACTCTTTATCATCGAGGGTAATAGATAAAACAAGTTCATGCTTTTTTACATCCAGCTCTCGCCCAAGAGGTGAAGAAGAAAAAAAAAACATTGGCAAAATGAAAAATAAACGAACGACCAAAAAGAATCAACAGAGAGAGAGAGAGAGAGAGAGAGAGAGAGGAGAGAGAGAGAGAGAGAGAGATGGGCAGAAAGAAACAACTAGGGAAAGGACACAATCACAGAGAGGAAAAGGGAAAGTGAAGGGGGCAGACGGAACTCTTTTCAAAAGGTGGGAAGCTGGTAGAAGTATTGAAAACAGAAAAATACTGGAAGCGGACAAAGACCCAGACCCATAGCAAAACAGGCAGACATGCAAGAGATAGTTGAAGCAGGGTGGATCGGAGGCTGAGACTCGAAAAAGAGAGAGAGAGAGAGAGAGAGAGAGAGAGGGGGGGGGGGGGAGGGAGGGGGGGAGGGGGGGAGAGGGAGAGGACAAACAGACAGACAGACAGACAGACAGGCAGACAAGCAGATAGACAGACAGAAACAGAGAAACGAAAACGAAGCTGAACAGGGCTGACGGATTTAGATATTGGAAATTGGTAGAGGGACTGACACAAAGGAATTAAGACCAAAACCGATAACAAAGTAGAGAGACATGCAAGAGATTTTTAAATGGCGGGGGGGGGGGGGGGGGGGTTGATTGAAGGCTGAGACTTTAAAAGGAGAGAGAGAGAGAGAGAGAGAGAGAGAGAGAGAGAGAGAGAGAGAGAGAGGAGACAGGCAGACAAATAGAGAATGAGACAGAGAATGAGACACAGAGGCAGAGACTGAGACAAACAGACGGACAGACAGACAAACAGACAGACAGACAGACAGACAGAGAGAATGAGACAGACAATGACGCAGAGACAGAGACAGAGAGAGAGAGAGAGAGAGAGAGAGAGACAGGCAGACAGACAGACAGACAGACAGACAGACAGAAAGACAGATACATAGAGACGGAGAGAGAGAGACACACGCAGAGAGAGCCAAGGGAGAAAGACAGATAGAGACAGAGAGAAAACTAAGAGACAGACAGACAGACAGACAGACAGACAGAGACAGAGAGATTGACAAGACAGATAGAGACAGAGATAGAGAGACAGAGACGGACAGACAGAGACAGAGAGACAGACAGACAGACAAGAGAAGAGAGAGAGAGAGAGAGAGAGAGAGGAGAGAGGAGAGAGAGAGAGAGAGAGAGAGATGTAGGTGATGGTTCCGAGGCAGACAAACTAAAAGACAGGAAAACAGATAAACAAAGATAAGAGTCTAGGGAAAGGGACAGACAACTGCAAAAACGAGCAGGCAGAGTCGCAGCCAGCTCTCTCTCTCTCTCTCTCTCTCTCTCTCTCTCTCTCTCTCTCTCTCTCTCTCTCTCTCTCTCTCTCTCTCTCTCTTCGTGCTCTTTTCCCACACCCCAAACACAGCTCTATTCAGCTTTGCCCAACTGTAGCAGTCCATGAGCAGCCATCAATATCGAGTCGTCATGAGGAAACTCGTCAGCGGAGAAACTGCGACGTTAATGTCCCCGTGTCACTTCCACGGTGTTCAGTATTCTGATGTGACGGCCGCGGCTGTTGGACAACCACCTGCTAAAACTCCCTCAAGACGACCTCAAGGGCGAAGTCATGGCACTATTCTTTGGCAGCATTCCCATCCGAGGCACTAAGTCGGTACAGCAATGACGTCATCCACGTGTCCTGGGCACTGTCCTCCTGCCCCCCCCCCCCCCCCTCTTCCTTCCTTACCGCCCACCCCACCCCCCTCCGCCCCACGCACTCGCAGCCCATAAATCTGCAGACACTGAAACTCGCTTTACCTACGGTTCAGATCGAAACGAGATTACCGTGAGAGCAGAGCCTGAGGGAAACTTAGTCTGGAGCATTTACTTGTCCCCTTTTTAATGACAAAGAGTTCTCTTTTGGTCTGAATCTTACAGGACAGGGCTCTAGCACACACTGCATTTCTCTGCTTCACTTATTCTGACCGAGACTGTTAAGTACAAACATCGCCAGAATCGGTCAGAACGACGTATGCAGTATACCTTTTTCTTTTTTAACTTTTCTTTATTTGCATGCACACACACACACACACACACACACACACACACACACACACACACACACACACACACACATATATATATATATATATATATATATATATACATATATATAATAAAATACATCCAGTGCTACAGTCCAGTCTCCGACACCAAAAGGCTATTCCTGATCCCCCAATCCTGGGGGGAAAGGAATAGCCGCACCCTTAGAAATTTTCTTATGCCCTCTGCTCTGCCTATATGCCAGTCAGAAACAAAACCAGCAGGCTGCTTTCCATGTAAGAACAAATGTGTTGTGTCTGTAAGCAACATCTTGTCCAGACAGGTTCCTTCTACAGTGCGAGAACTGACGAATCCTTTTCGATTCGGCATCACATGGATTGTGAAATCACTAATTTGATCAACTTACTCTTTTGCGATAAATGTCCCCACAGCCAGTATGTTGGAGAGACAAAAAAACTCCCTTAAAACTCGATTTTACCAACACAGATCCAACATAAAAAATAACTCTGGAACTCTAGTAACTAAGCATTTCAATCAACCAGGCCACTCCCTCCTCAATCTCCTCTGCATCGCAATCAGAAAAGTTCTGTCAGATGTCGTGGAGTATAGACTCAAACGGGAAGCTTTCTGGTTCCACAAATTGCGTACCATTCAGCCTGATGGCTTAAACACTGTTTGCTAGTGTTTCTCAGTCGCTATTCGATTTCCACCCCTACCCCTTCCTCCCTGGTGGTGTAATGCATGGTATAGAATGTTTTCTCTTTTTTTTCATCATTGAGAAAAGGATGCATTTTAAAATCAAGTCCAGTGTATACTAAACTTTTCCAATCAAAATAAGCAGTTAAATTAATGATTGTCTGATGTCATTTCTACAGTACCATAGTAACCAACAAGAGTAAGATAAGAGACTGGATCATCATTTACTGCTCGGTCAAGACATCAATTGGTGTGTGTGTGTGTGTGTGTGTGTGTGTGTGTGTGTGTGTGAAGAAGGTCATGTGTGTGTGTGTGTGTGTGTACTAACTCCACTCAAAATGAGCAGTTTTAATGCTTGTGGTATCATTCGTGGAACCAACAAGAGTAAGATAACAAGTAGTAGTATAGGGAGTATGTGGGGGGAGGGTAGTGCTAAAGATGGATATGAGGAAGAGGTTGCTTAACGAATATGCCTTTATGTATGCTTGTTTCATCTAGGGTAGTTCATGTGAATCTTTTTGTTAACGAATATATGTATGTGTGTGTGTGTGTGTGTGTGTGTGTGTGTGTGTGTGTGTGTGCGTGTGTGTGTGTGTAATGTGTGTTAGTTGTACTTATATTTATGTAATTACACTTTGCTGTAGAGAGAGAGGGGAGGGGGAGGGAAGATAGAGATAGAGAAGGGGGATGGGGGGGTGGGCTGGCAGCTGGGGAATGTTGGTGAGTTGGGTTAGAACACGTGTGAGAGAATATGGCGATTCAACTAGAGAAAACTTTGTGAACATTGTTCTAAACACTTTCAATCTTGACCGGAATGTGAGCTTTGTTCATGAGGAGTGGTGGAGGAAAAAGCATTGTTTGCAGTGCAGTAATAAAGCGTGCCCTGAGGAAGGCCAAGTATGTACATAAAGACATAAAGAAAGAAAGAAATCACCCAAACAATGTGAATTCACAAATTCATGCAAAACATTATCTAAGAGAGAGAGAGAGAGAGAGAGAGAGAGAGAGAGAGGGAGAGAGAGAGAGAGAGAGAGAGAGAGAGGTGGATGTATCAAGAAAAAGCATGCTGACAGGGATGTTTTTCACATCATTATGTTTAGCAAAATATTGAAATCAGGCCTCTAACAATGTACAAAAAAGTGTTCATTTACACACTTTGTTTTTTCGGTACAATGCATTTCTTTCTGATTTGAAATCGCTTATTACGGCATAATGGTTCAGCAAGAAGTTCAGTGGAGTGTTTCGGGGAACACTTGTAATAAAAAAAAAAAAAAAAACTTTATACGCATCAAGAACTTCAGCCCAAAACTGATCATACTTAATGCATTTTGGAAACTAATTCTGGACCATATTTTTTCCTAAGCGACCATTTAGGGAAGTTATGCAACAGAATATCTCGCCATTTATGGGTTGACGTTTCAGCTTTACGTATCCAGGACAGCTTCAGAGATAAAACAACAGTTTTTAGTTCAGGAAGACCAGTACCGCCATCTTTGATACTTTTATGTGCAGGTTTTCGGTTAATCTTATCTGGCTTCTTATTCCAAACAAATTTGTAACAAGCCTGTTGACATGTTCGAAAAAACATGTCTGGTGGGTTTGGTAATAGTAACTAGAGGTGTGTCAACTTTGAGAGGATAAGAGATTTTTAATATTGCTACCCTACCGAGGGGTGTTAACTGTGTCGTTTTACCCATATTTTGAATAAGTATTTGACATCTGCTAGTCTTTCCAAGTAATTTATATCTACGCATTCTTTCAGATCATTAGTGAACCCACATTCCTAATACTCGGAATTTAAATGTTCCATGTAACGGATTTCAGAATTTTCTCCCACTTCCCAGCCAAACGACATTAGTTTTTCCTACATTCATATGAAGGCCTGACACAAAACTGAACCTATCAAGAACATCTATACAGTTTTCAAAAGAACTTCTATCTCCTGCAAGTAAGAATTCTGTGTCATCAGCGTACTGAGAAATCTTGTGTTCAACATTGTTCACTGAGATCCCATGGATATTGGAATTCTATCTGACCATAATAGTCAATATTTGTACGCATAACACAAATATATACGGAGATAGAGGGTCTCCTTGTCTGCAGCCTCTTTTGATTTTAAACCAATCCGAAAACTGACCATTTACAATTACACATAATTCAATATTTTTAGAACGTACCTATCCATCTACATATATCATCTTGAAAATCAAATGCTTTCAGTACTTTAAACATAAAAATTCCAGTTTATCGAATCGAAAGCCTTTTCAAAATCTGTATTCAAAAGCAATCCGGGTAGATTATGTTTGTCTAGATAAGCTATCATCATATATCAACCTTAAATTATCTCCAATATATCTATTTTTGATAAACCCTGTTTGATCTTCATCAATTATATTTGGTAGAACTTGCTTTAACCGATTTGCTATAAAGGATGTCCTATTTTATAAATTACATTTAAAAGTGAGATGGGTCTCCAGTTTTTTATGTATTGCCTTGGTTTATCACCTTTAGGGATAGAACTTATAATTCCTTCTCTCTGTACACAAGATAGCTCTCCTTTTATGAAACTCCAGTTAAGTGCTCTTACAACAAATCATTCTAATTTCTTCCAAAATACTTTGAAGAATTTTGCACTAAAACCGTCTGTGCCTGGACTTTTTCTATTATTTTTCATTTTACTCAGAACATACGTAGCTTCTTCTAACGTTATTTCTCCCTCTAGTCTTTCTGCGTCTGTGTGTTTATACAAGGGGTATTATTCACTAAGTTTCTGATCTCACAATCATCTACTACAGATTCAGCATATAATTATTCATAAAATCTCTGCATTTCTTGGATGATATATCTTTCTGGTCTATCAAAATTTATCTTGCTGGTCTATGAGTCTAGCCATGTTTTTACTAACATAGTGTAGCTTTTCTAGATTGCAAAAATAGTTACTGACTTTCTCCCCATCAGCTACCCATATAGCCCTCGACCTTAATAATACCCCTTCTATTCGTTTTTCACGAACATGTCTTAATTTAATTGTTCTTTCTTCATTTCCATAATTAATATGTCTTCTTCCCGTTTTTCTTTTCAATTTTCTCCAGCTTTCGCATATCCTCTTCTAGCTGTCTCTCTCTTCATCTGCCAATTTCTTTTTTTCTTCATTGTAGCATATGCAATTTTTTTTTTTATCTACGTTTCATCAGCAGCAGGAAATCGAGGAAGACATCATCTGGGACAGAAAGCTGTGTATTTTCATCCAATGTGTTTTTCAACCGCATTTACTGTATATTCTTCTTTGACTTTTTCAATCTCCATATTTATTTCATGCATTTATACTTTGTCTTTTAAAAAGGGATACATTCAATTTCCAGAAGGTATTATGCTTGACAGTTTCTTTACATTTAAGGCTTAGTGAATGCAGAATGATCGGTTCTATATCCACATTCAATATCTGCGTCGTTTACAAATGAAACAACTGAATCTGAAATGAGAAAAAAAATCTAACCGGGCTGTTGAAAAGGGTTGGTTCTTCCCCGTGTGTAACGGAGAGACATACCGGGTTTAAATCTCTCCAAATGTCGTTAAGCTCTAAGCTTTCAATCATCTTTTCAACTACTTCTTTCGCTTTGGGATTATTTACATGTTTGTAATTATAGTAATCCTTCTCAGGCTGCAGAACCAGATTAAAATCCCCGGCCATTACTATATTTTCAATGTTTATGTCATTAATCTTCTGTTTTAGGTTATCATAGAATTCTGGATTATCTTTGTTTGGTCCATAGATATTGACAAAGAGGAAGTTGCTATTTTGAATTTCTGCTAGAACAATTGTATAATTTCCAGAACTATGTTTAATGGCTCTTTTTTGATTTTAAATTCAAAATTGTTATTAACAAAAATTTGACACCCCTCTTGCATTTGATGTAAAACTTGAAAAATATCCCTGGTATCCCCATTCATCTACAATACATTGCTCCATGATTTTTCTCAAAATGCGTATCTTGCAAAAAATAAACTGAATGTTTTTTAGTTTCTCAAATAATGAAAGACATCACGTTTTTTCTGTGAATTATTGAGGCCCTGACAATTTACTGAAATAACAGATATACTACTATCCATAATTAACAAATGTTTGAAATGAATAATTAGAAAAACATACACTCTCTTCTAAAACATCCCGTTTCAAATCTTTTAGTCATATACATTGGAAACCATAGAATAAATCCATCCATCCTAAAAGAAAGCAACAGAGTTGTAATAGACAAAAAATCTTAAAGAACAAGAAAAAGAAAAATACATATTTATAAGCACAAATCAAACCTTAAATATGCCAGTAAAGGACAATAAAATAGATCAATATGCAGCCAGTTCAATTACAAACCACAAAGGAGTGTGTGCATTAAATAGACAGAAAAAGAAAAATTAGATAGTAGCAGGATCTTTGCCTGCCAAGCAAAATATATCAAAACAGTTCACTGTAAACATTCACAGACACTGTGTCAGCGTACGCAACAGTTAAATGTTTGTACATGTGTAAACATGTTTTCGAGTGCTCGCACTTAAAGGGGATGCGCGTATGTGTTTCCACATAACTATGGAAAAAAAAAAAAAGAAATTGAAAGAAAAAAAAAAGGGGGGGGGGGGGGGGGGGGGGGGGGGGGGGGGGGGGGGGGGGGGGGGGGGGGGGGGGGGAGGGGGAGACGTCTGATGCACTTTTTTTTTTCAATCACAGATGTACAACAGGAATCGTCATTGCAGAGAACGAACCGAAGCTTCAAAAGCAGAAGCACAAACGAGACAGACAGGAGAGAGAGAGAGAGAGAGAGAGAGAGAGAGAGAGAGAGAGAGGGGGGGGGGGTATTCATGTTTAAGATGAGTGAGATATCATTTACTGTACTGTTAGACGGTTTTGTTTACACGAGTAAGATCACATCTTTACAACCAAAGAAAGACACCAAACACCGGCCAAGAGCCAAAATGGACCAAACCAAATCTTCCACAAAATGATCATAAAAAAGAAAACAAAAACAAAAAAACAAAAACAAAAACAAAAAAAACACTTAAAGAAAACAGAAATATCAGTCACATCTCGCAATGCAAAAAACCAGTATGAATCAAGTGTATGTGGATGTGTGTGTGTGTGAGGGTACGGGGTGTCTGTGTGTGTGTGTGTGTGTGTGTGTGTGTGTGTGGTGTGTGTGTGCGCGCCCACGTGCGCGCGTGCGTGCGTGCGTGCGAGCGCGCGCGCGCTGCGCTCGCATGCTGCTGTGTGT
>JADBJO010005275.1:95000-100000 GCA_016801955.1 Conus betulinus
TTTGTGTAATGTTGAGGGCAGACACCGTACAGGGAACAACTGAAAACACTCGGATGAATTCAACCTCCGCTACTTGTCACAGGTCATGCGTGTATCCTGGGAGAGCAGATTCTCGAGCACATAAGTGCCTCGCAGTGTAAACCTGCCTAGTATCGAGACTCTCCTAACGAAGGCTCTGCTCCGATGGGGTGGACATGCGATCCGCATGGACCACACGTGACGTCTCAAGCTGGTCTCCTTTCTCAGAGCTAGCATCTGGCAAAAAAGAAACAGCGGTCGGCCACACAAAAAGCTTTAAAAAAACTACCTCAAAGCACTTGTAGGAGCCTGCGGTATTCTTCAGGTTGGTTAGGCGATCCTTTTCACAGATCACAATGTCTGGAGACTCGCTGTCCTCAAGGGAGTAGACGTCTTTGAAGGAAGACGCCTACAAATCTAGGACCAGAAGCATCATGCCCGCAGGGAGAGGAGAACTGACCTAGCCTCTCCTGTGGCATGTCCACAATGCGGCCGCAACGGCGCATCCGACTTCGGCTGCGTGATCGCCTACCATATTGCTTGACTTTCTCATCGCTCGCGATGGGCCTCCGATAACAATGACAGACAAGCAAACTAAGAGACAAGGGTAGAAACAGCGACCTAAATATTCCATTGTACAATAAAACACGTGGTTACAAAAAATGGGAAGAAATCAACCGATAAATCAAGTCACACGCATAGTGCGCGTGCTAATTTATCATGCACATTGTACGAAAGCGCCCGCTTTATATGGGTATTTGCGGGAAACTTAATGGGAGGTGAGATCAATTGATTTTAATAAGGCAGAAAACAATAAAAAGTGTCGGGGGGGGGGGGGGGGGGGGGGGGGGGGGGGGGGGGTGGGGGGGAGGGGGGGGGGGAGAGAGAGAGAGAAATCGAGAGAGAGAGAGAGAGAGAGAGAGAGAGAGAGGAGAGAGAGAGAGACAGAAGACAGAGAGAGAGAGAGAGAGAGAGAACAGATTACACTGCCTGCACGCAGTTCTTCTGCGGTGAGGATGTATCTACAAACATTCGGTGGGAAAAACGTTTGTTTTTCATGGCTTCATTAAATAGTAGTATAATATAATGATTTTGTGCTTTCATTATCTACTCAGTCAAAACAATAGTACATGCGCATATATATTCATCAGTATAATAATTTTGTGTGGCCGTTTCATTTCATTTCATTTTTTATTTCTTACTTTTCTCGCATGTTTTTTTTGTGTGTTTAATATACGCGAGGGACAGATGTTCAGAGGAATGCAAAAAGTGCCCCCCCCCCCCCCCCCCCTCTCTCTCTCTCTCTCTCTCTCTCTCTCTCTCTCTCTCTCTCTCTCTCTCTCTAACAAAAGAACGGTAATTAGGATGTAGACCTACAGTGTTTCTCCATCAGCCTGTAAAGCTGATAAGAACGCATTGTAACCCCCTGGTATGTGCAGCCTGGTGCACATAATTATGCGCATGCACATTGTGTGTGTGTGTGTGTGTGTGTGTGTGTGTGTGTGTGTGTGTAAGTGTAATTGTGGACCGCGTGCGCGATTATTCCCCTCTCTCCCCCCCCCCCCCCCCCCCCCCCCATGCGCGCGCGTGTGTAACGTAGCAAATGGAAACTGATAAAATTTTCTGCGAATTAAAGCATGTCTTCTTTTCAATTTAATACTGACTTATCACTGATCAGTAAGTATGTTATCAAGGATTCAAATTTTAGTCAGCATTTTGCAAGAGTATGTCTACGCAAAGCACACTTCAACATGACTCTTTGTGTGATAAACTCCTATCACATCATCGATCGAACACGATTTTTTCTTCATTTCATTCCCAGTCACCCAGAAACATGATGATCCTGTAGCTTCCTCAGATAATCTTGGGAAACGATGTTCCCTTTTTTATTTTATATCTATTTTTTTTCTTTTTCATTTATTTTCTCTTTTTTTTCTTTCTTTTTTCCTTTTTTTGGGGGGGGTGGGTGGGGGTGGGGGTGGGGGATCCATTCAGAGAGACAAAAGAGAAAGTTCGAAACTTACTTCAGTCGACGAGCGAGTGTTTTTCTTTTTCTTTTTTTTTTCCATCTCGCAGTCTTGCTATTACCTCTCTTGTTCTTCACCCCATTTGCTCTCTACTTATTTGTGGTATACACTGACCAGTTTAGTATGTAACCGAAATCCTGGATTGTCTAAAATAAAAAAAAGCGAGAAGTTGAAGGTGGCATTGGCCCAGTATTAGTAGCGTGTTGCGCAAGGACCAAGAGCAAACAAGAAAACTAAAACTGAAATGCCCTCCGCCCCCTCTCCTTTTCCAAGAGTTACCTACTTAAAGTTTCGCACTCTTGGCTCTCAACATGTCCCCGGCCAAACTGTAATGTCATGCTGCCTTCAAGTTAAAGGCCTTACAAGGCAAACTCCGTCTGCTGAATGAACACGAATTTGTAATTTCGGCTAATCTGTGTTGATAGTTAACGAAAAGCACCGTAAATGGGGTCCTGAACTCCATGATTGCTCCAATACCATACTCTCATCAAAATCATAGGGGAAAAGGGGATAAAAAAAAGGAAAAGAGTTGAAGTATTGGCCATCCCCCCCCACCCCACCCCCACCATTCCCCCCCCCAGTCCCACCCTCACAAAAAAAGGATTAGTGGGAGATTAAGCTCACACTATATTTTTTTTCCCGCTTGACAAAACAAAAAAAAAAAGAAATTTTCTTAAACCACCACCACAAACAAAGAAACAAGACAAACAAAGTTTGAAGCAACTGCTGTGACTGTGCCGCAAAAACGATACAAAAGTGGGGGAACATTCCCACATGCACGCCTATTCTACGTTTCGCGAGCTCCTACCTACAGTCAAAGTTCGGCACTCTTTGGCTCTCAAACATGTCACCTGCCTGTAATGTCATGCTTACGTTCAAAGGGTTAAAGGGCACTGACAAGGGGAAACCATCGTCGGCTTGAATGAAACACTCCAAGTTTGTATTTCAGCTAATCTGGTGTGATCTTTACCGAAAAGCCACCGTACGGGTCTCTGTACCCCATGATTGCTTATTGCCATATTCTCATCAAAATAGTTAATTTTCCTAAATCCCATCAAACAAAATCCCCTTTCACTAAGTATTACCCTCCCTCCCCCCCCCCCCATCCCCATTACCCTCCCTCCCCTCTCTCCCGGCCCCCCTCCCCCCCTTATCCCCCCCCCCCCCCCCCCCCCCCCCCAGTCCCCTTCACCAAAAAAAAGGAGTAGTCTTTCATTTTGTGCTTTGTGTTTTGAGTAGCCTATTTCAGCTTTTTTGTATCGTATTTAAGTAGCTGCAGTTTCGTTATAGGCTATAATCTGTTCTTCCAGCCCGACCGTATATGGAAAATAAACATTTTTTTACTTGTATATCATTTTACTCGTACCCTTGAGACATCCTCTCCCGTCCCCGACTCTCTCTCCCTCATCGCTCCAAAGCACTCCACCTCTCTCACTTCTCTCTCTCGATCATCTAGTCTCTCTCCTCACTCCCCCCCTCGCCTCCTCCTCCCTCTCCTCTCCATCTCTCTCTCTCTCTCCTCCCCTCCTCTCCTCCTCGTCCTCTCTCCTCTCCCCCCCCTCCCTCTCTCCGTAGATTAGAGTTCCCCATCTCTCTCCTGATACCCTCCTGCAAGGGGGGGGGCTCTCTCTCTCTCTCCTCCCATCCTCGTCCCCGATCCTCTCTCAGTCCTCTCTCGTTCCGCCTCTCTCATCCTCCCCTCCCCTCCCTCAACCTCTCCTCCTCTCCGTCTGCCAACGCTTCGCTCCCGTCTCGGCGCGCCGCTCCCCCTCACTTCCCCGAGACCACTGGGCACTTCTGCCGCGAACTGTCCCCCTGTCTTGGTTCTGGTGGAGTGGGTGTGCTGCGTTTTGTTATTTTCATCCTCGTTCTACTTTTTTCACGTCATAATCGTTGCCGCCGTCTCCTGCCTTTAGTTCTCTCCCCGTACTCCCTCTCCACCCTCCTCCTCTTCCGTCCTCTCTCTCCGTCGAGGTTCTCCTCAACCCCCCACTCTCCTGCCCCGCCCGCCCCCAGTATGCACGACCTCCAATCCCCCCCTTGTCGCCATCCGAGAACTTCGAGGATCTCCCTCAGCCTACTCCACACCCCGCCTCTCGCCCTCTCTCTCTCTCTCTCACTCTCTCACCTCTCGCCTCTCTCTCTCTTCGTCTCTCTACTGCTCGTCTCTCTTCTCTTCTTTCCATTAGAATTTTTACAGTTTTTTTCATTTATTTTGTGACTTGGTGTTTGAGTCCATCGCCTCCTTTCATTGCTCCCTTGTACGTATCTTTAGTTGCCATGGCAGTTCGGTTATAGTCTATAAGCTTTGTCTCCAGGGCTCCGATCCGAATGGGGAAAAATAAACATTTTTTCTTATATCCTCTATATTTTCTTTTTACTCGTAACCTGAACATCTCTCGTCTCTCTCTCCGTCTCTCTCCTCTCTCTATCTCCTCCTCTCTCTCTCTCTCTCTACCTTCTTCCTCTCTCTCCTCTCTCTGTGGACGGGTCTCTGTTGTTTGCCTCCTTTTTTTGTTTCTTGGGCTTATTGGGACCTCTTTCTCTGTGGATCTTCAATTTTTGTTTTGTCGAACCCGTTGTTTTATTCCATCTTTGTTTATATTACGTTCAGCATGACCAAAAACAACAATAACACAAACAACAACACACATAAATTTATAAGTTACATAAAAACTCACTTGCAAATCTCAAGTGCATTTGCCATTGAGATACTTTTCAGCATATAATATTATCACATACTCTATGACAATGACTCTGGAGAAATATATGTATGCTTTTAATCAAACTTCGCCTTTAATACTTGCCACGATACAATCAATCCCTCGCTCTCTCTCTCCCATCTCTCTCTCTCTCTCTCTCTCCACACCTCACTACTCTCACACACACACACAAACAACCACACCCACACCACACCACAACACAACACAACACACACACCCACACACCACACCC
>JADBJO010005275.1:107500-115000 GCA_016801955.1 Conus betulinus
TCGGTATTGTAGAATACTTATAGCTTTTAAGTCCTGGATTATATCCACGAAGATGGAGAGGTGACGAACAGTCTCGTTCAAGACAGCCTTTTTCCAAGATCTGTGAACATTCATGACCTCCATTCTCCATAGTGGCCTGCAGACTGGTTCTGGACCTGGCGTTGTGGTGGGAAAATGTCCATTTGCGAGAACAGTCTCAGGTGTCAGGCAACAGGTAATAGCTGAATTCGGCAAGGTCACCCATTTTATTCAAGTCGTTGCAAACGCTCTGCAAAGATTCAAAAGACACCATTGTCCTGTATGACGACAGTCTGTGCGACTTCTTCTTCGTCATCGTCGTCGTAGTCGTCGTCGTCGTCCTCCTCCTCCCCCCCCCCTCCTCCTCCTCCTCCTCCTCCTCCTCACATCATTTAATACTATCAATATCCTTCTTATGATGATGAATAATTCCATCATTATAATGATGATGATTGCTGTTGTTGTTGTTGTTGTTGTTGTAATTGTTGTTGTTGTTTGTTGTTCTTCTTCTTCTTCTTCTTCTTTCTTCTCTTCTTCTTCTTCTTCTTCTTCTTCTTCTTCTTCTTCTTCTTCTTCTTCTCCTCCTCCTCCTCCTCCTGCGCTCCTCCTCCTCCTCCTCCTTCTTCATCTTCTTCTGCTGCTGCTGCTACTTCTCCTCCTCCTCCTTCTCCTCATTCTTCTATCCTCCTCTTCTTCTCTCCTCCTCCTCCTCCTTCTTCGTCTTGTTCCCTGCCCCTCATCATGACCAAAGTTCATTACTATTCCATCCGAGATGCAAGGTCTGTTCGCACATCAGCAGCATGATTATTACCATTACTGTGATTTTCATTATTGTTATCACTATTTCATCATTTTTTGGGTTTTTTTAATTCTCAGTTTTGGTCTTCATGTTCTTTTTCCCCACCTTATTAAATCCGACATCATGGGAAAAAAGCAAGATGGTGGAAAGAGATGAAGTACTGATGCACTGATTGAGCCAAAGCATGCCGGCAGAATTACTGTGAAGCCGGAATCCCAACAAATAACGGACTTCACGAAGATGCAAGCTATAAGGATCAAAAGTTTTCCTCCGAGTGCCGTTTCACTGGGGCATATGGTGCTGGAAGCATGGGGCATATGGTGCTGGAAGCATGGGGCATATGGTGCTAGAAGCATGGGGCATGTGGTGCTGGAAGCATGGGGGCATATGGTGCTGAAGCATGGGGCATGTGGTGCTGGAAGCATGGGGCATATGGTGCTGGAAGCATGGGGCATATGGTGCTGGAAGCATGGGGCATATGGTGCTGAAGCATGGGGCATATGGTGCTGGAAGCATGGGGCATTCTTGTCTTTGAAATTGGTCATACTGGATCGGATCGGTTCGTTCAGAAGTGGAATTTCTGTTTAAAGTACAAAGACACACACGCACACGCACACACACACACACGCACGCACACATGCACGCACGCACGCACGCACACACACACACACACAAACACACACACACACACACACACACACACACACTCAGAGAGAGAGAGAGAGAGAGAGAGAGAGAGAGAGAGAAAAGAGAGAGAGAGAGAGAGAGAGAGAGAGGTGTGGGGTGGGTTGGAGATTGAAAGGAACAATGCCTCAAGGGTGTGAGAAAAAGAGTTGGAGAGATTAGGGAATTTGGGCGTGGTGAACGACAGAACGTGTCCATTTGTCCATTCGTCTGCATTTAACAAATGAAGTATGCACAAACAAACAGAAACCCTTGAACCATCCCCCACGCCTACTCTTACAGAATTCTCTGGTCACGTGAATACAAGCGTGTGTCACGTGACAAGGCCATGTGAGGACGAAGGATTGGGGGAAGACAGAAGAGAAGGCAGCAAAAGAACTTATTACTTAACATTCCTTTGGCGAACAGACTTCGCTCAGGAAGAAAGCCAGGCCCGCCAATATCCCTATTCTCTCTGTCTGCGCCTGTCACTTGAAAGAAAAGCACGTGCCACGTGACGTGTCAGCGGAACATGCTGGCGGAACGCATTCGACATGGGACGTTTAACGTATGCATGACCTGTCAATGCAACAAATAATTTTGATAATAAAGCCTTTTTTTGGCCAGCACATCTAAAGCCAGTTAACGTTCATAAAAATGTAAATAAAACATAAATATAAAAGAAACAGAAGAAGAATCGACCCTACGTGACGGGGATGAACCTTTGTGTCATATACTTCATGACGTCATTGTATCCCCCATCCCACTCCCCCCCCCCCCCTCCGCATTCTTCCCCCTCCCCCCCAAGTCTTCTCCGCTCCTCTCCTTTCCTCCCCCTCAGCCGTCTCCCCTGTCTGCTTCGTCCTTCTCAAAATGCCTGGCAGATGATTATTATCGTTATTTCTTATTCCCTGACAGAAGTGACTTGTGAGTTGACTTCGGCGCGATGGCAGCCTTGATATGGCCCCCTCTGCGGGCGGCTGAGCTATAACTGTATAAGCAACATGATCTTACCTTAGACCCCCGACGACAGAAGGTCGTAGGGTGGCGTGCTGAACGTGTGGGCAGTCAGGGATCTGCACTGCCCTCTAGTCTTTAGTCATGGGCAACAGGTCAGAGGTGAGCGTTCCAGTCCTTCATGTTGTCTATCCAGAACATCTTCGGTCTGCTTCTGTGAGTCAGCCTCCACTACTGTACTCTGTTGAATGCGTTTGAACGGGGCAGTCATAGCGAGACGTCTATTTGACCTTACCAGGTAAGCTTACCAGGCTAGCAGTGAATGGGCTGGATTCAGACGGCTGGATTCTGCCTTCTGTTTCTGTTGTTCTGGCCGTGCCTCAAACAGGGTCCCCCCTATGACAGTTCCCCCCCCCCCCCCCCCTCCCCCCCCCCCCCCCCCCCCCCCCCCCCCCCCCCCCCCCCCCCCCCCCCCCCCCCCCCCCCCCCCTGTCCTCCACGGCCATCGGAAAAAGGGACTTCATCCTCTTGAAACTTTACCAGGCAACCTTCAGGGGGTCTCCAGTAAAAATGGTTAAAACGTTTGTCTGCAGAACAGGAGATCGTGAGTGAAAACTGCTTGTGGGGTTCGGATATTTTCTGCATGAAAAACCGTCTCTGTTCATGTAGTAGTAAATAGGAACCGCATCTGATTTAACTCAGGAGAGTGAGATGCGGTGGAAGGAGTGGAATGGGCGCCGCCTTCGATCATGCTGTGCCCCAGTTACTGCTCCTACTGACAAAAGGCTATGGGTATTTTAGCCTGCAACCTTCGGGCAGGTATAGAGAGCTTGCTGACTGCAAAGAGAGGTTTAAAGTATGTGCTTACTGGCTGCCTAACGGGTAAAATCGGTCGTAAAAGCATGTGCCATGTATATAGCTTTGTCATTTTTTGATATAGCCTAGCCGACCACACAGGGCTCTTGAGGCTGTCAAAACTCATACAGCATAAAAGTCACAATCAGAAGAGTTAAGATAATTTTTTTTAAATGTATATATTCTGATAAAGAACCGATCAAAGTAATTCAGTACGTGGTAGCTGAGTATTGACCTACTTTTTAGTATACACAAATTAAAAGTAGACTATGTTTCTGAGCGCACGGCATTCCTCTTGATTTCTTACTCCCAGATTTTAAAAAAGTGAAGAATATAGTGATAAAACGTCTCGAGACCACAAAAAGTGCCATAGAGTCAAATGGGCAAGTAGCAGTGGGTCAGCAATAATTCACACTGGACAGTGTCTACAATTTTCACCACCTAGTCTCCAGGTCACACTTTTGAAAAAGGTGGCATAACATGAATGATGCCCCCACCCCCTCTTCCCCCACCCCTAAAAAAAAAAAAAAAAAAAAAAAAATCAAAAGAAACAGTCCTGAAAGAGTTTAAAGAGCAACAATAAAGGCATCGTTCACAAAAACAGAAAAACAGCCGATGATAGTTAAAAGATAAGAAAACGATTTTCTGCCCCGACCGTCTCCTACCCAGAGCTAAGTTTGCTGGGACACACCGTCAAGTTTCATCCTCCCAGTGGATGCGTTTTCTGAGAGAGTTGCTCAAATTTCCTGACTAGCACTGCAAGTGTCTGTATCTTTCGGACCTGGTCGACGCCGGGATATAGTCATGCAGTCTCAGACTGGAATGGAAATCCGGTCGATCAGTATAATTTTTTAAAAGTCTCAAATTCCATGGCCCTCTATGCCCTGCTCCCATGATGACTTCAGATTCGATGCCCTCTCCACATCTATGGCCTTGATTTGATTTTGTCCAGTCACCGGTGTTGATAAGTTCATGGGAGCTTTTGTAGGACGGAAGTGGTGACGCCTTCCCGAGGGAGAGCTCACTCACACCGGCTTCGCGACTAAGCAGTTGCTGGTCTTCATGAGGGGTCTTAGTAGGTGGTGCCTTGCTTGCCTGTTGGATCAGAACAGGCGCCACTGAACACCACCGAAGTGACTCTGCAGCATGCAGTGTCTTCTTCTGGTGGGTTGCCTCGTAACGACGTGACAGTGACTTGCCGGCGCCGGCAGAACGGACCGGGGTTGTGGACGAGGGATCAGAATAAGCGAAGTGTGTGCGGTGCCACTGAGGTGGCACAGAAGATGGGACAGCAAAAAAAAAATAAATAAATAAATAAATAAAAGATCGGAAATAAGAGAATGGTTCACAAAGGAGAAAAGTGTAGATGACAGTAAGACTATCGTCCCAAAAGAAAGGCAGAGTCAAAGGAAGTGAGAGAGAAGCGGCAGTTACTAACATAGAACGTTCGCAAGGCAGGGGGTTACGTGCATAATCCCTCACTTGTAGGCTTTGCCTCTGTGGGGATGCGGGGAGCGGTTGAAGTGGGAGTGAGGTATGGGTGGGTGGGGGGAGGGAGGGTCTTTTAGTACAGACTACTTCTTCGTCTTCTGGATGTTCTGTTCCATTGATCTTTTCTTTCCTGTCACTCCTTTTGATTGTAATTTCTTTTAACTTCAGCATTTCTTTCTCGTCATTCACTCTTGTTTTGTTTGTTTTTCTGCCTCTGTGGTCCATTCTTCCTTCAGTCTTCTGAAAGGCTTCGTATCTTCTTTTTTTTCTCGGGTAGAATACAGAACGTCCCAGTTTGTATTTGTCGTACTCTGATGCCTACGTGGAGAGACTTTGTGCACTCTACAAAGCAGAGTGTGATTGGTCATTCTGCAAGGTCTGATTACACACGTGGCTTTCTGTTGGCATTGTGTTGTAAAATTGCACTCACCATTTATGTTTATTAACTTTCGTTTTCGGGGAATATAAAATAGATTACGGAAGATGCTTGCCACTCTTACTTACCATGGTTTGTTATTATTTGCCGCAAGGAGTTCATAGTATCAGCTATCACATCATTCATTTATTTTGCAGCAGCTGGTTGTTTGCAGTTTTATTTTTGAAGGACTGTAGTTATGTCCCCTGTGTACAGTAATAGCTCTAAAAGGACCCTGTAGTGTCGGTTGCATTATAACAACAAAACTATACTAAAGATGCTGGTTAGATAAACAGATGGGCATCTGTATGGTATATCAGTCGGGGGTAAGGAAGCCTGCCTGCCAATAAATTTCTTTCCTTTCCCTGACAAAAGTAAACAAAAGTCATAAAGGGATAAAAAAAAAAAAAAAAAGGAAAAGGAGTAGAACACCTGACAAAGGTTATTTTTCCGTAGAAAGTAATCTGACAAATTCGCCCCTGAATATTCATTGCCTATCAATGGTCTAACTTGTTCATATGTTCCTCTTCTTCTTCGTCTTATTGGCCTTGTGATTTGTTCTCGTTCCTGTCGTCCTCCTGACTAATTATTCTCCCTTTTGACAATTGAAATGATATTTTTCTCTCCCCCCCCCCCCTCTCCCTCCAGCCCTTGCTCTCCTATCTCCACTCTCCTTCTCCTTCCTCCTCTCCCTTGTCTTTTCTTTCACCTGTTCCTCTTCTCTTTGTCCCTTATCTCTCATCTTGGACATTTACGATGAATTTGCTGTGTGCATGCTGTGAAGCTGAGATGGGTTTGGACTCAAAGTTGTTTGGGAATGATAAAGCATCGAAATTAAGAGTAATTTTTTTTTTCTGTCCAGCCCACACACACTTGTACAATACAAACATTAACTGGAATCGGTTCAAACCTTCTCCCCCTACAGTGCAACTTCTTTTTAGTGGCTCAGCCGACTGCAAGGGGAAGGGGCATCATTATCAGGGTGGTCACATCACCGCCCCCCCCTTCCTTCACCCCCCCCCCCCAAAAGTGGATTTACTGACATGACATTTAGGAAAGTATTCATCCATCACTGTAGTCGTCACTGTCAGGAATTCACCGTGTAGCACACCCTCATCATCTCCTTTCCCTATCGGAGCGAGAAGACTTAATGACGACAGTACGAACATCGGTATTGTCACACTGCCGCGTAGGCTACTTCACTCTGGCCTGCTTCACCCGCGCTTACTCTCTGACCCATGCTCTCTGTCTGTCTGTCTGTCTGTCTGTCTGTCTCTCTCTCTCTCTCTCTCTCTCTCTCTCTCTCTCACACACACACACACACACACACACACACACACACACACACGCACGCACACACACACGCACGCACGCACGCACGCACACATGCACACACGCATGCTCTCTCTCTCTCTCTCTCTCTCTCTCTCTCTCTCTCTCTCTCTCACACACACACACACACACACACACACACACACACACACACACACACACACACACGCACGCACGCACGCACGCACACAGACACGCACGCACACACGCACAGACGCACACACACACACACACACACACACACACACACACACACACACACACACACACACACACACACACGCACGCACGCACGCACGCACACAGGCACGCACGCACACACACACGCACAGACACACACACACACACACACACACACACACACACACACACACATGAAGAGAGAGAGAGAGAGGCTGGGAGTACATATAATCACAACTCCCATTTTTGTCATCGACAATAGATCTGCCGATGACGTAGACTGGATCTGTATCTAAATTCACATACATTTCCGACGACACTGAGCCAGGCGAAATCATCCCCATGGTCTTACAAGAAAGACACCCTTTATTTACTCACGTATTCTTCCTCCCAGCATCTTTGGTCGTGTACCTTATAATACGACTGCAAGATATCCTACTGTCTTCTGTATATCACAATTTCAGCCAATGGTGGGAACATCTTACTGTTGAAACTAGACACCACTAGGCCTTCGCCTGTCTATACCCGGGCACTCCTTTAAAACAAACATCTCTAGGCTACTGATTCACAGTGGACAACAGCTCTGTCTGAACCCCTTTTTTCAGAATCATATTGTTCAATCGATTGGATGTAACTATCAAACAATTATAAATAATCAAAAAGAATGATTATTGAGCACGTATATCTTTTAATACGATAAATTGAAGCGAGCTCTTTACACACACACAAACAACACTTAAACGTGTGGAGAAGATTACACTCAAATATCAGAAAGCATTCATCCCAGGCA
>JADBJO010005275.1:120000-145000 GCA_016801955.1 Conus betulinus
GTGTTTTAAGTTAAACAGTGAATATTTTCCCATATTCTCATAGTATGCGTTTCTGTTGTTGCGTTGCTGCTGTTCGTTTGTTGTTGTTATTGCTACTACTGTACCCTTTCGGGTTTATTTTTGAGTCTGGAATCGTTTATCTTCCAGCGAGACCCCTTTGAGTGTACTGAATGATTGTATGTAGGTACCTGGGGAAGAAACCTCGAAGGATGTTACTGAGGGATGTTCTGTGGCAAAAATAGAGGTAACAAAATGTTTAAAGCTGGGAAAATCATGTTTTACAGATCAGTATTACAAACGAAAAGAGCACAAAGGACTCCATGCCTTAACTTCTTTTGAGGATTTATCATGTCTACTTCTATGTCCATACTTCCTTCAATGGGCGCACGACAGTTACGTGAGTCTTTGAGTTAAACACACAAAAATGTGCACGCACATGTAATACACAATACAAACATGCAAGGATGGATGAACATATGCACATGCACATTTTTGTCATAATCATCTACGCTTTTTTGACGAGGAAGTTTGGAAGAGGGAGATAGGGGAGGGGAAGATGGAAGGTACACATATTGTGTCTGTCAGCAATGAAAGAGAAATGTTCGTGGTTCTCATTCTAACAAAGCTTTTGATTAAAGACACTTTCCGACTCCGGGTCATTCATGTTTCTGTGTGTTCCGACTCAGAGTCTAATGAAATTTACCTGAGGGGAAATTTTCGGCCAGCTACTGCTGGTCTTCTTCAGCCCAGACTGGGCTGGCCGAAAATTTCCCCTCAGGTAAATTTCATTAGACTCTGAGTCGGAACACACAGAAACAACAAAGCTTTTGATCCTCTTGAGCTGGATACACACCCATTCAAAAGTGTTGATCTACAAGACCAAATAACATGGCCTCATTTTCAGACTACGCCTTAGTAACAGAAACAAATATATTGGTCAGAATAAGTCATAACTGCCTCCTTAGGAAAACTGGTGGACTACCAGGTTTTGTTCTGGGGCGGATTATATTTTTCATCTTAGTGAACGATCTAATTTGTAGCTGAATATTCCAGTCGTTCTAGTCTGACAGTTGTAAATCAGTGTTATACGCTGCTGAGCTGCATTCAAGAGTATACTGAATTCTGAAAAAAAAATCTTTACTCAGCTGTTGCATCCTGGGGATCTAGCTGTAATACATTCGCACTACAGCTGCTCAGACACGTCGACTTTTACAATCAGTGCTGATCTCGCTTTATAATGTTCTGTCTATACATACAGCTTTGCTGGAATGGAACATGTTTGGACATTATGATTCTTCCGCCAGCATGTAGCCATCTGGGAAGTATCATTTCGTATTTTGTATGTCTGTTTTTTTTTTGTTTTTTTTTTTTAGTTTGAAGGAGTTACGCTTGTTAATATTAACTTTTCTGTTATATCCTATTAAGCGTTAAGGAATTCTGTTTTACGTCTCGTCACACATATAGGTGATTGCAGACCTGAGTTGTTGTTGTTGTTGTTGTTGTTGTTGTTGTTCTTCTTCTTCTTCTTCTTCTTCTTCTTCTTCTTCTTCTTCTTCTCTCATAAATGTATTGTGTCTTGGCATGATAAAACGAGAATGCCGTTAAACAATTCATTATCCATTTATGTAAAGCAATCTAAACGCGAAGCGTTTATAATGTAACATATTGAAGTTCAGAATCAAAAAGTAAGACACGAACAACAACGTGTATATTCCTATTCCGTAGGGCGATGACCTAGATAATTAAGACATTTGAGTCTTGAGCTCCTTTATCTCTCTTTCTCTGTCCTGGCTTTCTGACTCCTTATTGTAACGCAGATCACGACACCTCACGCAACTTGCTCATCAGTCCACATGACGCCCTGGGATCACCTTACTGAGGATCAGGAGCAAACATTAAGCCCCCTGGATCCAATATTTCACGGACATGTTGCCGTTCCCAATAACGATTCACCGGAGATGCAAACTGCTACTTGCTATTCTTGCGGTTGGTTATGCACGCAAATCGACCATTTTGAAACGTCCTGTCATTGACAATGACGCTAGGAAATGATGGGGGCGGGTACAGGTGGCGGTAAAGGGGGAAGCTGGAGAAGAGAGAGAGGAGGTGGTGGAAGACGTGGTGAAGGGAGTGGGTGTTAGGGTGACAGATGGGGCATGTACGAGGAGAAGTCGACAGGCAGCCTTTTCGGGGTGAGACCGTGGGTCATAATAACGCTGCAATTGCTGAAAGCTTATAGAGCAGGGTCTGTCTGTCTCTCTGTAAAATATCTGCACGTGATTTGTTGTTGTTGTTGTTTCTGTCCCTTCTTCTGCACATCCCCAGAGTCTGCTGTAAACCTCCATCAGGCGCCACTTCCATTCCATTCATTTTGACTCCCACAAACGCAAACACACTCAGGTTTGTCCTTAGGTGACCCGTGCACCGTACACGACAGGGAACAATCAGTAGATAGGGAGTCATATGAGGCAACCCCTCAGAGGAAACATCATGCTACAGCCAAGTGGTCTTCGATGGTACATGTCCTGATCCGTCAGACGCTTGATACTGCCTACTAAGTCCCCTTCTGGCTAAGGGAAGTGCTTAGCTGCAAAGCCAGATTAATCGACATCCTCTAAACCCATCCCCACACCCACCCCCAGCCACCATCACCGACCCCCTGCAAAGGGCACCACATTGTCCATAGAGTGATGGTCAACTTGCCAACACAGACGACCTTGACAAGAACTGATCACAAATACGGACATGGAGTGGCTTTCGAGACAGGGGTCACCACGAAAGGAGAGCCATGAAGGACCAGAGAACTGAGCCTTTTTTCTGATGACGAATAGAGCAGAGGATGATGGGGATGATGCTGTGGTGTTCTCTTCCGGTCGTAGACTAGATAACAGTGCGGCATTCAACGGTCAGTGATACGGAGAAGAATGATAACGTTGGTACTATGGAGTTTCATTCTGGTCACAGCACGGCTGTTGTCTCCACTTCGTTTCTTGGTATGTCCATTTGTCGAGAAGGCTGTTAAAAATGCAGACAGCGGTAGTGTTGGTCAGAAAATTTGACCCGCTACTCTCAGTGACAACTGTAGTATTGGTCAGGAAATTTGAGCCACGACACTCTCAGTGACAACTGTAGCACTAGTCAGGAAATTTGACCCACGATACGATACTCTCAGTGACAACTGTAGCATTGGTCAGAAAATTCGACCGACGGTATTCTCATTGACAACGATAGCACTGGTCGGGAAATTTGACCCACGACACTCTCAGTGATAACTGTAGCATTGGTCAGGAAATTTGACCCACGATACTCTCTGGTAACAACTATAGCACTGGTCAGGAAATTTGACCCACGATACTCTCTAGTAACAACTGTAGCATTGGTCAGGAAATTTGACCCACGACACTCTCAGTGACAACTGTAGCGCTGGTCAGGATTTTGACCTACGGTTTTCTCCGTGAGAATTATAGCTCTGGTGAGGAAATTTGACCCACGGTATTCTCAGTGACAACTGTAGCACTGGTAAGGAAATTTGACCCACGATACTCCCTAGTTACAACTACAGCATTGGTCAGGAAATTTGACCCCCGATGCTCTCAGTGACAACTGTAGTATTGGTCAGGAAATTTGACACACGAGATCTCAGTGACAAAGTGGATGAAAGTCGACTTCCACTTTACGATGACAGCTGCACTGTTAACATCCCTGTGACATACAATTTTTGGCCATGTTTGAGGGCCTCGGCCATCCTGCTTGATTCCGTACCCTCAGTATACACATATGTATTGTATGTAATATGAAATGATGAGAAAAAAATACAACAACAAGAAGAGTAATGCAGGAAAGGGTGGACTACAGTAAAGAGACAGACAACACAATCAAAAGGGTGAATGGAAGAGCGTGATGGAAAAGGGGATATGATCAGCACATAACATCCAAACGATAGGGAGACATACATGTACCCCCATTCACCCCGGTTTTCCCACAGGGTGGAGATTTAAACTGTAAATATGTTTTAAAAAAATAAAACAAGAACAGAGAAAGGGTCAGAGAGGCAGAAGATGGGGGACCACAATCATGAAAAACAATAACAACATCAACAACAACAACAATTACAACAACAACAACAAAGATAATGGCGGGTAATGAGGAAGTTACTAGCACGAGGATACATCTGATGCTGAAAGACCGTCATTCGCATGAAGAAACAATCAGCGGTGAAAGTTAAAAAGGAATCAGTAAATATGTGTATTGCAGCAAACTTGTTAACGAGTATTTCTCTTGCAAAAAAGACCTCATCATATTGCACCCGTCCCTCACCCTCCCCTCCCCTTACCCCGGAACACACAGACGTACACACACACGTGTGGCAAAGAGACAATGGTGCTTCGATACACGTGACACCAAAAGAGCAATTTGCCCGCAGAGCTGAAAATCCAACAGTTTGAACTGACATACACGTGCAATCCCTAAGAAAACATTTTGTAATTGTTTTGCGATGGCATATCGCAGTTCTTCAGATGGCGATGGGGAAAAAACTGCTTTGATTCTTTTCAAAATATTTTTTTTTACAGTTTTTGCAGCAGCTGATAAGTGTAAAGTAATCCATTGTAAAATAGCATAAAAATCAGGTTCTTTTCGTTTGAAGACAGTGCAGACAAACACAATCTCAACAATTAAAGTCTCTCTTTGTTTCTTCTCAAGCAACAATTTATATATATATATATATATATATATATATATATATATATAGAGAGAGAGAGAGAGAGAGAGAGAGAGAGAGAGAGAGAGAGAGAGAGAGAGAGAGAGATGTGTGTGTATACATGTATGAATGTATATGTACACACACACACACACACACACACACACACACACACACACACACACACACACACACACACACATATATATATATATATATATATATATATATATGTGTGTGTGTGTGTGTGTGTGTGTGTGTGTGTGTAACTTTGAATAAATACACAAACGAAACTGAATGTAATCGTTGAAAGCAGAATAATATGATGTAAACTTCTAGTTCATCTGTGAAAACTGAATATTTCTGTCTTCGAAATAGAATTTGTTTATAGAGTGAGGGCAGTGACAGCAGACCCCGGGGTATACATTTGTATGTAATTATCATGTTTTTGTATATTGTCATATTTATATTTATTTGACAAAAAAAAAAATGGAACAATTCCTTTTTCGATCTGAGACACAAACTTGTTAAGACTTTGCCTTGATACTTACAACGAAATAATCAAAGGCAGGATTAGGCTCGGGGTGCCCGATTCAGCGGCTGGGTGGAAACGATTCATGTGTCAGTACCTTTAACCCGACCGCAACCTTCATGCACTTTGGCGGCCATGCTACTGGTCAAGTATGAGATTATTTTACTGTCACTTAGTGAGCCACTGCTTTGGTCTGTCCTGTGCGGTCAAGAGAGAGGCTATTTTTTGTGTTCTCTGGGAGTGTTGATCCCACTCGTGTACAGCAGCAATGCCTTTGATTCCCTGGCAGAATGTGGAATGCCACTCATCTGCAGCGCTCATCCATTAGTCTCTCAACGGTCAAGAGGTTGCTCTCATTATCTTGCCAGAGTCTCAGGTGAATTCGTCATTCAGATCCATGGAAAAGTTCTAAGGCCACACACACACACACACACACACACACACACACACACACACACACACACACAAACACACCACACATACACGCGCGCGCGCGCGCGCGCACTTTCACACATGCACACACACACACACACACACACACACACACACACACACACACACACACACACAAACACGCGCGGGCTCATGCACGCACGCACACACGCACGCACGCTCGCACGGAGAGAGAAAGAGAGAAGAGAGAGAGAGAGAGAGAGAGAGAGAGAGAGAGAGAGAGAGAGAGAGAGAGAGAGGGAGAGAGAGAGAGGAGAGAAGAAGAAGAAGAAGAAGAAGAAGAAAAGAGAGAAGAAATATGAGAAGTAGAGAGACAGAGAGAGAGAGAGAGAGAGAGAGAGAGAGAGAGAGAGACAGACAGACAGACAGACAGACAGACAGATAGATAGATAGACAGACTCACAGACAGACTAACAGACGGACATAAATACAGGCACACAGCCAGAAAGATATCACCTCCTTCACAACCGGCGACAGAAACAGAACAAAGACACGTGAAGGAGAAGTCGTTTAGCAAGGCTAGTAATGTATCCCTCATCCATTCTGCCGCCCACAATCGCTCCTGATTTCGCAGTGCTCGTGCTTAGACAAACCAAGGGGACAGACTTGATACAAAAGCTTTAATATGCTCTCTCTCTCTCTCTCTCTCTCTCTCTCTCTCTCTCTCTCTCTCTCTCTGGAGTAGCATCCTAAGCGAGGCCGCCCGTCAACAGAAGGTTTTTCCAAGTAAAGATATCTTCTCAGTAAGATGGCAATCAATTTCATTCACGGATGAACCATGCTACCGCGCTAGTAACTCAATGGGCCAATTCAAATCTGGAGACAGCCTAACGTGTTACGCTGATAACTGCGTGCTGGAAAGAGATTTCTGATAAATGTACCTTGCGTCTTGCTGTGGAATGGCATTGGCATCAATACATTCTTGGGGCCTTTTTTGACGATATTGATGAAGGGAAGAAGCGGGGATAAATACAGACTTAGCTCAATCAAGTCCTGTGTCCCCGCCGTTTCTTCCTTTCATCGACAGCCACCACAACGCCATCCTCCAGCAGGGCAAGGCAATCCTTTAAACAGTCAGGGCTGATTACACAGCTTTTTTTTTTTTTTTTTTTTTTTTTTGCAAGCACACAGCATCACTTTGATGGCCTTGCCGTCGCTCTCCCCCGACCTAATCGTGATCCAGTATACTGGCTGGATCTTCAGAGAGAGAACCAGGCCCCATACCTGCCGAAGACCAGAACAGTGCCAAGCTGCGTCAGACATTCAGGAGGCATACAGCAACATCCTAGAAGATGCAGTCAGTCATGTCGTCTGGTACATGTCATGCTGCTGACAGGCTGTTACCACTGCCTACAGTGGGCACGCCCATTATTGACAGCGTGCAGGAGGACCACTCCACCCGGAATGAAATGGGCTGTTATGAAATGAAAGCAGATGTCCATGTATTCCTTCAAATGAAAAGCTGATTTTGCTCATTTATTTCCGTGGATTTATTCACCTTGCAGAAATGTTTCATGAATGTATCCAACCCTCATTTTTGCGCTTTTTTTTTACCGATTTTACATGGTACTACCTGGATATTGACTGACCCATGTACTACCTGGAAATCGACTGACCATACAATGGAAACTCAAACTGACTTAGAAATTTGGAAGGTCACTGCTGGATGCCAGAATGAGGAGGGGGCAGACCCCAGCATTTGACCACCGCCCTATTCGAAGCTGAGCTTGAACTGAAGCTGAAAAAAAAAACCAATAAATGCTGTGACAAAGGGACAAAACTTTAACATTGGGCTTCTGAAAGACAGCCTTATGAGAGTTTAGTAAACAGCTAGCCTTTTTTTTTTTCAAACGAAAAAAATTAGCAGTCAACAACAGTGGTGCAAGATCAAGACTATACAAAAGGATTTTTTTTTCTTCAGAAAAATCCCATTGGGGTACATGGATGAAACTAAAAACAAAAGAAAACAACAACGGAAAAACGAACGAAAAAACAAAACAAAACAAAACAAAAACAAGCCTAAACCTGGTAAGGGGGAACAAGCATAACAATACAATAGACGATACTATGTTGTAGGGTGGGTGTTTTGGTGGGTTGAACAGCAGGACGTATCCATTTATCCACATTTAACGAATGAACTACACTCAAGAAAAAGCCTCGGAAACCAGCCCATTCCTGCCTTTCTTGAACGAGCCCGTCATATGAATACCAGCCTCTGTCGCGTGACATACTCATTTGAGTAAGAGGGAAGGGGTTAGGAAGGAAGAAAAGGGCATACACTCCTTTAGCCAACAGGCTTTGGTCAAGAAAAAAAACAAGGCCTATCCATATCCCTATTCTCCTTCTCCGCGCCTGTCACATGAATAAAGGCACGTGCAACGTGACGTGTCAGCGGAACATGCTGGCGGAATGCATACGACGCAGAACCTTAAATGCACACGTGGCCTATCGAAGGGAGAAATAGGTATCATGGAAATGTCTTCTTTTGCCAGCACCGATAAAGTCATTCCGTGCTGACAAAAAAAAGAAAGAAAGAAAGGAAAAGAAAATATGCTTAGCGGGAATAAACCTTAGTGTCTCTTACTTCATGACGGCATTGCAACCCTCCCCCCTCCTCCCCAACTTGTCTGCCTTCTGCACCGACCACCCTTCCCCTCAAGTCTCCTCTGGTCCTCTCATGCCCTTCAGCCCTCTTCTGTGTCCCTCTTGTCTTTTTTCAAAACGTATCACAGATGATTATCGTGTTTGCTTCTTATCCTCAGACAGAAGGTGACATGCGAGACACGTGGGTAGTTACGGATCTTCATTATCCTCTGTTCTCAGTCACTGGCAACAGGTCAGAGGTGACCTTCCCAGTTCTTCAAGTTGTCCATTCAGAGTTTTTTTCTGGTCTGGTCTACCTCTGCGAGTCAACACTCCACTGTATCCAACAGAATGCTTTAGAATCAGGCAGTCAAAAGCGAGGTACATGTCCGTAGTAAGTTAACTTACCAGTCTAGCAGCGAACAGGTACCTGATTCAATTCAAAGGAGGCTGATGCGGCTGAAAGAGAGGATTGATTGCCCCCCGCTTGTCATTAGGACATGCACCAAGCAGGGTGAACCTGTAACAGTTCCCAGTGTTCTCCCTTTATCCCTACAAGCAAACGGACTTAAAATCTTTTAAAACTAAATCTGGCGAGCGTGGATGGCCTGTGGTCAAACCCGCAGAGCTGACAGTTGTCAGTTGAAAACCATTCGTTGAATCGGATTTTTTTCGGCTTGGAGAACTTTCTGTGTTCACCCAACAGTAAATGGGCATCTAGTTCAGTTCATGGGAGACTAAATGCAGTGATCGGAAAGGGGGAGGCTCCCTCTTCCACCATGCCGTGCTTCAGACACGGTGAACCTCTGACAGGTCGCTGCCCCTACAGCCGAAAGGCCTGTGCGTACTTCAACCTTCAGCATTTAGGAAGGCTTAGAGTGCTTACTGACTGCGGAAAGAGAATTAGCGCACATGTTAACTGCCGTGGCAGGTAAAATCGGTCATGAAAACATGTGTCATGTTTATGCCTTTTTTTTTTTTAAATACAGTTTATAAAAGCTCAGCCGACCATACATTTGGAGGTCAGATAATTAAAAAAAAAATATATATATACATATACATATGTGTGTGTGTATATATATATATATATATATATATATGTATGTATGTATGTATATATATATATATATATATATATATATATATATATATATATATATATATATATTATTGTGATTAAAAAACAATAAAAGTAATTCATCACGTGGTAGCTGACTACACACTTTCAGCAGATGAATGTAGACTGTGCTCAGAGGACAGCATCTTCCTCTTGACGTTTTCACTCCCACATTTAAAACCTTAAAAGAATAGATTAAAAAAATAAACATTTAAAGGCCAGGGAAAAAAAAACATGCTCCTATAAAAGGCATAGGGTCAAACAGAAAGACCAGAATGGATAAGTGTCCAGTATAGATGACTTTTCACCACCTCATCGCGCCAGATTACAGTGTGAAAGAGCTGGCATGTCGTAAATTATGACTCCCCACCCCCGCTAAAAAAAATCCCTGAAAGTGTGTACAGAACACAGATAAGAGAATGATCAACAAGGGCCGAAAAAAAAACAGCTGATGATAGTGATGACAGACAAACATTAAAAAGAACAAACAATAAGAGAATGGCCCACAAACGCAGAGAGAACAGTAAGTGGCAGTAAAGGAAGACAAGAATTGAAAAGAAAAACGTCAAAGACAGCAGACAGAAGAGGAAGATACTAGCACAGAACTTTCAGAAGGCAGAGGGAGCTGGATGTATTGAAATAGCCCCCGCTATCCGCATGCTGACATATGGTACAGAATCCTTCACATTTAGGCTATGACCCTGTGAGTATACGGAGAGAAGGGGGGGGGGGGGGTAGGGTTGGAATGGAGGGATGGAAATAGAATGGGTTGGGGGGTCTCGGTACAGACTGCATCCTCGCCTATAGGAAATTATGGGCTAATAATCTTCTCTTTCTTGTAACTCTTTTTGATTTTGATTTGTTTTAACTCCAGCGGTTTTTTTTCCTGTTCTGGAAGCTTTGCATCTGTTTCTCTCGTAGAAGATATAATATGCATGCCGGGTTTTAGTTTGTTGTCAGTTTGTGGCTAGGCGGAGAGACTGTGCTCTCCTACAGAGCAGGCTGTAGTTGTCCATTCTGCAAGGTGTATTTAGTCATGTGTTTTATTTGGCATTTATGAGGTACCATTATGCTTATCATCCATGCTTTACTACTTGTTCTGTCAGGGGATATAATATAGATTAAGTGGGATGCTTGGCACTCTCATCACGACGTAGTTTGTTTTTTTTTTAGCCTGGAGGATGTCTTTATATCAGCTACCATATCATTCATTTGGTGTGTGAGCAGTTTGTAGCTACTTGTTTAGTGCTGTTGTTTTGTAGGACAAGAATGACTTCCCTTGTGTACAGTAACAGCCCTGAATCTAAAGAAGTTGGCTAGATAAACAGACCGGCGGTTATATGGTATATCACACGGGAGTAAAGAATGCCTGCCTGCCAATGAATCCATTTTCTTCCGCAGAGAAAATGAAACAAAAATAAAAAGAAACAAACAAAGAAACGAAAGAAAAACAACAACTGAAGAGTGTCTGACAAGGGATATTTTCCCCAAGAAAGTAATCCGAGAAATTCCCTCCTGAATATTTATTGCCTCTGAATTGTTCGATTTCTTCCTCTTCTTCTTCGCCTTCTTATTGTACTGGTGTTTGTTCTTGTTCCTGTTGTCCTCCTTTCTAGTTACTCATCCCTTGACGATTGAAATGATGTTTTCTCCCCATCCTACGCCTACTCCCTTCTCCCCACTCTCCTCCGTCCTCCCCCCTCGTCTTTTTTTCTGTTCCTTTTCTGTATGTGTGTCTTCTTTTGACTTGTATTTTTGATATGATTTTGCTGTGTGTATGTTGCCCGGTTGAGCTGAATTTTGACTCGGTTTGCTTGGGACTTTTCAACAACGAAAATCAGAATATCATATGTTCTGCTCAGTCACACACACACACACACACACACACACACACACACACACACGCGCGCGCGCGCGCGCACGACGCACGCACGCGCACGCCTGCACGCACACACACACACACACACACACACACACACACACACACACACACACACACACACACAATACAGACAGATTGATCTAAACTTGTCTAGCCCTTCTCCCATTTAGTTTTTTTTTCTTTTCATGCTTCAGCCGACTATAGTGGATGGGAGCATATCAGGGCCTTCACATCTTCCTCCCCCTCCCCTTCACTCCCAATAAGCAGATTCGCTGCTTTGAATCATTAAGGAAGGTATTCGTCCATCACTGTGGTCGTCATTGTCAGCTATTCACCGAGTAGCACACCCTTATCATCTCTTCCAATCGGATCGAGGAGACTTTTGACGACAATACGAACATCGGTATTGTCCAAATGCCACGTAGGGCTACTTCACTCTGGCCTGCTTCACCTGCGCTAACTCTTTGACCCATGCCCCCCCCCCCCCCTCTCTCTCTCTCTCTCTCTCTCTCTCTCTCTCTCTCTCTCTCTCTCTGTGTATAATTACGCGTGATGAATTTATCTCTGGTATTCCGAACAGCAAGGCAGAAGAAGAAAACCATATAACTTATTCTCACTCTCCTCCACTTCTTTGCACATACGACAGAACAAATCATTATCATTCACAATTTTCTATCTGTAATGATGGAATTCAATTTCTAAAATACACAGTCTGAATTTCGTTTTCATAAAGCTTAGATTTCCAGCTATTTAATGTGGTGGGTAGGGTTTTAATTAATGAAAATTACAACGATGACTTTACAATCCAAATCTTACGACAATGTTGCATGTGGTCAGACCATTTTTCATCATCGACAATAAATCTATCGATGACGAAAACTGGATCTTGATACAAATTTACATACATTTCCCACACATTGATTACACCAAGCAAAACTGACCCCAACTCAAAACAAACGAACAAACAAATAAACAAAGAAATACAGATGCACTTTAGTTACCAACTTGATCTTTCTACTAACATGTAGGTCTTATAACTTATTGTAAACTTTTTGGGATATCTCATTGTCTTCCATTTACTGCAATTTCAATCAATGGTGGAAACGTTTCACTGTTGAAATTAGGTATCGTACCAGGAAACTTCTTAAACCCAGCATCTCTGTCCCATATTGCAGAACCATATTGTACAACTGACTGGACGTGACTAGAAAATAATTTGAGAATTAAACAAAAACAAAACAAAAAATTATTACATGTCTTTTTCATACGACAAAGTGAAGCATTTTAGCTAGTTAGCGAGATCTTTACATACACAAACAAAACTTAAACATGCGAGGAAATTACATCCAAATATTTTCAGCATAACTCCGGACATTATGCCATCGTCATAAACCATCTCTCTGTTGCATTTAAACAATCTCCCTTGCAAAACACTTTTAGCTAAATTATCTTTTAAGAGGGACCGATACAGCAGCCCAGTTAAATCTATTTAGCTGTGTTTGTGAGACTACTTTTGTATCTGATATCAAGACTATATCGTAAGTTAGTAACAGTAGAGAGAGAGAGAGAGAGAGAGAGAGAGAGAGAGAGAGAGAGAGAGAGAGAGAGAGAGAGAGAGAGAGAGAGAATCTTCTACACCGACTGGAAAGCCTAACAAGATCAAAACGTTGAATTCCTACACTGGGGTGTTCCAGTCAATGAAATGAAAACAATTGTGAATGGGTACATGCCTTCTCACTTTTTAAAATTTCCTGTCGGTACACCCATAAGGACGTTAAAGAACCAAGACTCTTACCCTCTTTACGGAGCACACCGTGCCCTGATGCGATAGTGATGTAACCTGTCTCCACTAAAGTCGACTGTCTAAAGCAGTTTGAAAGCTGAAAGTTGTATCAGGCGGGGTATGAAGCAAGAAATCCAAGACGCTGCTAGACGTTGGAATGCAGAATACGGTACCAAATGGATGACACACCACACTTGTATCAAGGATGTAAGGTAGAGATGATGTGTTTATCATATAAAAATAGTTTTTTTTTAGATATATTTTCTTCTATATTTCAACTCGTTTGTGTCTATTTGTAATGATAATGAAAGCATTTATATTCAGACCCTGTGTCAACTTTAAACAAGAACGTCAGTATTCCAATGGGTTTGCCTTGACAGTCCACCCTCATTATGCTGAACATAAACCCATCACAAAGTTTTCTGTCTGTTGGCCTTGCCTTTGTCAGTGGCTTTACTATTCGGTCTACAAGCCACTCACCGTCCTGTTCGTGAACTTTTCCTTCTCTACCCTTTACCCCATTTTCTTTTGTTTTGGTTTTTTTTTTTTCATATTTCAATTAATTATCATTATACGCAGCCAAAAATATCAAGTTTGTTACATGTTAGCATTTATTCTGTTCTTGAAAATGAATAAACATGTTTCAAATCAGATTGCTGCTACACTGCCAAAAAAATTGAAACAAACGAACAACACAAAAGCTGTCCGTTTCGATCTGTAGGTCTTCTGAAAGTCTGTCAAACAAATAGGACAACTAAAATAACGACGCACTGACAAACTGACAAACTCGAAAACAAAGAGCGATATCCCAAGCAAACAGGACAAATGAAATACCGAAGCACTGATAAACTCGAAAACAAAGAGCGAAACAATGACTTAGCTGAGAAGAAGCTGTCTGTATCCAGCTGATCAGTAGGACCTCTTAGAAAGAAAGATATATTTTTTTTAACCATGTGACAAAAAATCGAAACGCATTCAGCTATCTACATTCTCTATTGTATTCAGAGCAGCCGAGTCTGTCAATCTTATTTTTTCCCTTTTCTGCAAATATGATGCTATCCTACCCCCCACCCCCACCCCTCACCCCTTTCCCTCCTGTCATCCAGCCCTTTTTTCTCCTCCACCCATTCTTACTTTTTTTTTTTCAATCCTGTTTATTTCTGCTTGCAGTTTTTTTTCCCCTTCGTCGCTGATACCGAGTAGGCTATACTCCTTAAGATTTAATAGGGTATATTTTCGAGGTTCATGAAGAGGGTGACTGCCTTTGAATAATATGAATATCTTAAAGACAGAGAGAGGAGTCGTTGTGCACATTTTTCGTCACAAAAGATTAGTTTTCGATTGAAGATATTCTGGACATGCGCTTGCCTGCTAACATCCCTTTTATCATAATTCTGGAGTTAGCTGTGTTCTAAATAGTAAGCTTATAAAACGTTGAGGCGTGCTTATTCAGTGTGTGTGTGTGTGTGTGTGTGTGTGTGAGAGAGAGAGAGAGAGAGAGAGAGAGAGAGAGAGAGAGATCAGCCATCACCACCTAATCCACACTTCGTGGTGAATAGTTCTTACCAATGCATGGAACTTGTGACGTGATAGCTGCGTCATGACAGACGACGTCACCACACCCCAGGGAGTTTTGGTTGATCACACAGACTCGGCCGCCGCACTGACCGAACTGCTCTGATGGATGGTCAGTCTTTGCCAGTGGACACCACCTGAATGACTGTCTCCTGTCCACAGGTAAGACCCTCATCAAGGCAGCGAACTCACCATGGCCTTTGTGACGGATGAATCGATCGGTATGTGACAGTCGATCTCTTTCTCTCCCAGCCAGTCTCTGTCTGCCTGGCCGCATCTCTCTCTCTCTCTCTCTCTCTCTCTCTCTCTCTCTCTCTCTCTCTCTCTCTTTCTCTCTCTCTCTGTCTCTGTCTCTGTCTCTCTCTCTCTCTCTCTCTCTCTCTCTCTCTCTCTCTCTCTCTCTCTCTCTCTCTCTCTCTCTCTCTCTCAAGTTCATTGCTCAAAAGTTCTTTGATAATCCAAATGGTTTTCGTTTATCTCTCTTGTTGGCCTCAACGAACAGTTACAAAGTCAGAAGTTTAGCGCTTTATATTCATCAAGCGTTTAAAGCGGGGCAGATTGCTACAATGTGATTGCATATTTATGTATGTGTATGTTACATTGCTGATGCTGTGGTTGCTGATCTTTTCATTATCAATATCATCATCCTCATTATCATCATCATCATCATCATCATCATCATCATTATCATTATCAATATCATTACCGTGATCATCAATATTGTATTGCTGTTGTTGCTGATCTTTTCCTAGTCTTTTTTTTTTCTTTCTGTCCTCTTTGACGGAGCAGTGATGAGCATCAAAGTGTAAAAAGAAAAGAGAACAAGAAGAAGAAGAACAAATAACTCAACAACAAGGAGAGCAAAAACAAACAGAAGAAGCAGTCCCGTCCGGACTCGAGTTTACTTCCCTGTCTTTCAGGAATGCGTACATTTCCGCAAACCTTCCTCTAACAGGGTTCATCTGCTTACTGTTTTCAGTCCTTATTGCTTTAACCTGTGGGCGATTTGCACGTGCTTTCTTTCCCCGGCTCGGCTAATGTTCACAGGTAAACGAAGTGACAGCTTCACACTTTGAAAGCCAGAGGTTATGGTAAAACTCTGGGACGAACATGGCGTCAGGCGAACTGACCAGAAGGCTTTCAAAAGGGGCTTCAAATTAAAAAAAAAAGTGAGTTTTTTTTTTCCTATGTTTTCACAACGTGCGTTTTTTATTATTGCTGTTATCGTCGTTCG
Organism: Conus betulinus; assembly: GCA_016801955.1. Taxonomy (NCBI): domain Eukaryota; kingdom Metazoa; phylum Mollusca; class Gastropoda; order Neogastropoda; family Conidae; genus Conus; species Conus betulinus. The sequence goes on from JADBJO010005275.1 coordinate 135,859, forward strand.
CTGATGTTGTTGTTATTGTTGGTGTTCTCTGCGTTGTTTTTGTTTAGAACTGAAAGTGTTTATGTTGAAAAGATTATATTGTGCTTATTGAATGATGCATGTGTTTGGAAAAAAAGCCTTGAAGGCAGTTATTAAGAGATGTTTGGCAGGGGGGAAAAGTAACGAAGCATTTAATGACGCCAAAACGGTATACTGGTCACAGGCAGTCATAACTGTCTCTTTAAGAAAAACTAGTGGACTTGAAGGTTTTGTTCTAGGGCCTGTCTTACTTTGTATCTTTGTGAGCGACCTAATCTGCTGTTGAATGTTCTCATCATATTTGTGTGACTGACGTACATCTGTTTCAATATTCTCAAGCTGTTTTCAGTAGTATTCTAAGCTCTGAAAGACGTGTACTCACCTGTTGCGTCATGTGTGTCTGTCTCTGATAAGTTTGCACCACAATCGTATCAGTCACATTTGTCTTTTCTACTCAGTTTTTGATCTCGCTTTATGATGCTCTGTTTTTACATAAAGCTTTGCTGGAACGGAACTTGCTGGGACATTCTCATTCTCCTGCCAACATATTGCTATCTGGGGAGTACTGTTTTAACTTTTTGTATGTCTTTTGCTTCTGACGTCTGAAGTAGACATAAATGTAAAAAAAAAAAAAAAAATCACAAGTCTGTTTTGTTTTTCAATAAGCGTTACTTTCGTTTCTTGACCGTGTGTTTATTTGCGTTTCAGTCACTTTTCAGTCTACCTGAGGTATTTCTCCCTGCCCCCACCCCTCCTTCCCACCTCTCTCTCTCTCTCTCTCTCTCTCTCTCTCTCTCTCTCTCGTGTCAAATCTATTGCGTCTTGGCAACATCAAATGAAAATACTGTCACCAGTTCACTCTCTACTATTTAGATCAAGCAAAAAGCAGACCTTACATGTAACCTGATGGAAGTCTAGAATCCCCGATGTACGACGTGGATCTCAGCATGTATTTCCATTCTAAGCAGCGATGGCTGTGATAAATGAAACATTTGAGTCTCGAGTCCCTTTTCCTCACTTTCTCTGTCCCAGCTTTCTGATCCCCTCACGTAATTTGCTCCACAGTTCACCTGACGCTCAGGGATCATTTTGCTGAGGACCATGAGCAAACATTAAGCCCCCTGGATCAATATTTCACGGACATGTTGTCATCCCTAATAATGATGATTGGGGATGCAAACGGGTGGCTCGCAGTTTAACTGGCTATTCCTTGCGGTTGGTCAAGCACGTACAGCGACCATTTTGAAACGTTCTACCATACGCAGTGATACTGGGAAACGACAGGGGGGGGGGGGGGGGGGGGGGGGGGGAGGGGGGCTGAGGGCGGCTGAGGGGGGGTTGGCGAAGAGAGAGGGGAAGTGGTGGGGGAAGTGGCGAAAAAGGGAGGGATCGGAGTGTGGGGTAAGAGATGGGGCGAATCGTAGGACAAGAGACGTCGACGTCTTATTATTATCAGGCAGTCTTTGCAGGGGTGAAACCATTCGCATGTATCTCTATAACTCGAAAATGGTTTGGCGTGTCTTTCCACAATTTCAAGGAACGCTTTCTGGCGTCATATGTCATCATTGTCGTTACTGTCCCTTCTTCTGTACACCCTCTAGTCTCCTATAAATCTCTTTGAGGCACCACCCCAATACCCCCTCAAAGCGACTCCCACGAAGACATCCCCAGTCAAGTTGGACAGTACGTAACCTCTGCACCTCAGTCTACAAAGAGCAATCGCCATCAAGTCGTCTGATGTAATATATCAGGATACACCGCGCTGCTCTTCAGTCACTTCAGAGGTGTCCAATAATTCCTGCTCTGATACAGCAGACGCTTGACAGCATGTACTAAGTCCCCTTCTGGCTGAAATAACTGCTCAGTTGCCAAACCACCCAGCCCCACCCTCACCTCCCACCCTACCCCTATCACCACCCACCGCCCCGTGAACGGCACCGTGATGTCCACAGAACGAGGGCCAACGTGCTGATATGGGTGACTTTACAAGAGCTCATCACAAATATGGACATGTCGCAGCAATCAAAACTGAGCTCACTATGAAAGGACGCCACGAAGGGACAGCTTTGAGATTTTTGTCTGATGATTGATGACTATAAGTCTTATAATCAGTAGAAGTAGTAGTAGTAGTAGTAGTAGTAGTAGTAGTAGTAGTATTTGGTTGTTGTTGTTGTTGCTGCTGCTGCTGCTGTTGTTCTTATTATCATTGTTACTATTACAATTATCATTTTTGTTATCATTATAACTGTATTATTAGTATCGTTACTATATTCTTAGCATTAGTAGTAGTAGTAGTAGTAGCAGTAGCAGTAGTAGTAGTAGTAGTGATATAACTGTCATTATTGTTATTATCATTATTAAGAACATTTCTACACATAATCGATTGAATCCCCTAGACATTTACAGTTAACAAGACTACACATCAAACTGCAAGCCAAATAAATCCGAACGACAGGAACTACACAAAAAAAACCATCCTCGCAGTCGCAAGCTAGCTCCGCATCCACGCGTAGATACCCATCCAGCTTCGCCCTCTGACATTGACCCCTCACCAGTCACCCACCCGGTACCCATCAGACAAAAAACACAAGATGAACAGACGCAGGCATCCAAACATAAAGAAGATTCCAGAAGACAGCACCGTCACATATTCGTATACAGCTATCAGATGGGAGAAGACAAGTTTGCAAGTTTGACTTCAAAGAGGCCAAGGAGGCGGAACAGCTGACACGATGTGTTAGATCGTTCCAACTAAAAGCGAGCTGATCTTAAATAAATGTCAGCGAACCGCACAGAGAAACGTGGACAAACGAGTCACAAGACAAACCACAACGCGTTTCGACCTCTTAGGTCTTCTTCAGGTGTGCAACAAACATGAAACAAATAACGAAAATGCACTTAGCTTTGATCGCTTCTGTGTCAGCGCAAGAAAGAAAGGCGTTGAATGAAAAACGAGGCTGTTGGAAGGGAAATAATGTGCGAGTCAAAGTCGTAACACAGAAGCGATCAAAGCTAAGTGCATTTTCGTTATTTGTTTCATGTTTGTTGCACCTGAAGAAGACCTAAGAGGTCGAAACGCGTTGTGGTTTGTCTTGTGACTCGTTTGTCCACGTTTCTCTGGGCGGTTCGCTGACATTTATTTAAGATTTGTTTAGATTTCCGCCTGTAGTCGTTCCACTTTGCAACTAAAAGCGAGCTGATAAGCAAAAGGTGCGACGAAGAAGAGGAGGATGGGCTGATGCTATGGTATTCAACTATGGTCTTAGGCTAAATTTCAGGGCTGCGTTCAACGATCAGTAATGAGGAGGAGGAGGATGGGGCTGATGCTACGGCATTCAACTATGGTCTTAGACTAAATTTCAGGGCTGCTTTCAACGATCAGTGATGATGATGAGGAGAGGATGGGGCTGATGCTATGGCATTCAACTATGGTCTTAGGCTAAATTTCAGGGCTGCGTTCAACTACCATGGGTAATGAGGTTGATGCTGTGGAGCTCCATTCTGGTCAGGGCAGGGTAATACCCTTCACTTCGTTTTATGATGTATGCAGGTGTGAAAAAAATGTCAAAGATATGCAAGCAACTGTAGTGTCGGTCAGGAAATTTGACTTGATTGTCTCGGTGACCAGGTGGATGAAAGCCATTTGTGTGGTTCCATTCTCCTTTTCTGAGGCCCATAGCCTGCTCAAGGAAAGAGCTGCCACAACCAATTGCCTCCAACAGGAATCGAACCGGAAGCCTTAGAGACTGCAGACCCTCTATCCACCGCACCATGTCAGATGCTCTATGAACATCCCTATGGCATGTAAATCTAAGCCGTGATGGAGGAATCATCGGCCATTCCGCTTGAATCATTACCCACAGAGTACGCAAACGAATTACTCAGTTTAAAAAAAAATCTAGAACAATGATGGTTGATACAGGAAACAATGGACTACGGTAAAGAGACATTACAAAGTAGACGGCTAAGTGAAAGAGGGTGATGGACAAACGGATAATCATCACTGAAGAATTTTCAAAAGACGAAGATGCATAAACACACACCCCACCCCCTTCACCCCGGTTTTCATAGAGGGTGACGCAAAAAAAAAAAAAAAAAAAAAAAAGAAAAAAAAAAAAAAACGGTGAAATTTGTTTCAAAAACAAAACCGTTATAAGGGCCAGAGGGGCAGAAAATGTAGGAACACAAACAAAGAAAACAAAAATATAAATAAATAAAACGAAACAAAGATGGTCACTGTGGAGAGGAAGTTACTAACACAATTCATGCTGAAAGACTTTCTTTCCCATCAAGGAACACTGCGTTAAAAAAAAAAAAAAAAAAAAAACAGTGAACGTGTGCATTGCGTTTTTGTGTAAGAATATTTTCTAACCAAAAGGCCTCATCATATCGCACACACAGACGTATACACATTGGGTAAGAACTCTTTTGTTTTTTTTGAAACAATATATTTTCTAAGCAAAATATATATATATATACACACACACACACACACACACACACACACACACATACATATATATATATATATATATATATATATATATATAGAGAGAGAGAGAGAGAGAGAGAGAGAGAGAGAGATTGAATCGACGCACCCCCTAATAAAACGGTTTTTTAATTTTTTCGATCGTATTATGTCGTTCGTCAGATGGCAATGGGGAAGAACTCTTTAGTTCTTTCTAAAGATTTTTAACAGGTGTTTGCAGCTCTGTCTGCTTGATTATTGACAAAGCAATCCATCGTGAGATGGTATGAAATCAAACACAAGCTCTTGTCATTCGAAAACAGTGCAGTAAAATCCCAAGACGAATTTCCTATTTGAATATTTCAAGAGATTGAATATTAAAAAAAAAAAAGCATTCTGAATGAACACACAAATTATATTGAATGCTAACATTGACATCTAAATCAAATGATGTAGAGCCATAAGAACACCTACCAGTTCATCTATAAAAAACGGAATGTCTTTGCCCAATAATATTTATTCAATTTTGAGAGCAAGTGCGGTGAAAACAGACATTAACTGATATAAACTGAGACAGAACCTCAGGCGTAAATTTTCTTTATTTATTTTATAATTTTCAGATTTTCGCCAATGTTTATTTTAAAATGATGACAAGAAATTGGAAAAAAAATCCTTTTCTTTTCCATCTCAAAAAAAAAAAAACGTTAGGATTTGTCCTTGACAGTTCCAAAGGAGGAACTAAAGGTAGGCTTAGACTCGGGTCATCCGACTGAGCTGACGACGGAAACAATTCGTGTGTCAGCCCCTTTACCTCGACCCCAACCATCATGCGCGTTAGTGTCCATCCTCTTGGTCAAGTGTGAGATTATTTTACTGTCTGTTAGTGAGCCTCTGCTTACGTCTCTCCTGTGTGGTCAAGAGAGAGAGGCTATTGTTTGTGTTCTATGGGAACATTGATCCCACTCGTGTAGAGCAGCAATGCCTTTGATTCCCTGGCACAATGTAGAATGCCACTCATCTGCAGCGCTCATCCATTAGTCTCTCAACGGTCAAGGAGTCATTATCATTGTATCGCCAGAGTGTTAGCTGAATTATTCAGATCCGAGGAGACCTCCCACGGCTAAACACATGCAAACGCGCAGAGAGAGAGAGCAGAGAGAGAGAGAGAGAGAGAGAGAGAGAGAGAGAGAGAGAGAGAGACAGACAGACAGACAGACAGACAAACCGACAGACAGATAGATAGACACACAGACAGACATACACACGAACAGACCGACAGACAGACACACGGACAGACAGAGACATCATCATCATCATCATCATCATCACAACAAAAACAAAAACAGAAGAAGAAAGAAACCAGGAGGAGACGTCTCTCCGAAAGCCTAATCAATATCTCCGTCACGCATTCTGCCCCCACGACCCTTCCTAGTCCTGCAATGCTCGGGTCTAGAACCCTAAGAAGACAGACTCGACACAATATATCTCTCTCTCCTCTCTCTCTCTCTCTCTCTCTCTCCTCTCTCTCTCTCTTCTCTCTCTCTCTCCTCTCTCTCTCTCTCTCTCTCTCTCTCTCTCTCTCTCTCTCTCTCTCTCTCCCTCTCTCTCTCTCTCTCTCTCTCTCTCTCTCTCTCGTCCTCCTCTCTCCTCTCTCTCTCTCTCTCTTTGTTGTCGAGAAATGAAGGTGTTATAAATCATTTTTCTATATATCTCTGTAAGTCATTTAAACGGCGGAGCACTATGATGTGTGCTGCTATTGTAACTCATAAACACCAGGCATATGCTTATACTGATTTTGCAAACAAAGTGCGTGAAAGTTCTCATTTAGCTTTTGAATATTCCCCTTTCCAATGGGAGCTCTCTGGCTGTCTCTATTGTCTTTAATAAAAATATCTCTCTCTCTCTCTCTTCTTTAAATCTCTCGGAGCTCTCTCTACTGAAAAGTCTCTCATTTAGCTTTGCATATTTCCAATAAAATCTCTCTCTCTCTCCTCCTCTCTCTCCTCTCTTTCTCTCCTATTTTCGGCCTTCTTTTGAATAAAATCTCTCTCTCTCTCCTCTCTCCCCTCTCTCTCTCTGGCTCTCTCTCTCTCTCTCTCCTCTCTCTCTCTCTCTCTCTCCCTCTTCTCCTCTCCTCTCTCTCTCTCTCTCTCTCTGGAGTAGCTTCCCCTGCGAGGAATGCTAAAACAACTAGGTTTTCCAAGAAAGGAATATTTTCGGTAAAACCAACGAGTAAGTACTGTTACTGGCTCATGAACAGCTACAAAAAAAAAAGAAAAGAAAAGGAAGTAGAAAAAAAAGGTTGTGCCTATCTCTCTTACTCCGAAAATAGGAGAAGCAACCCTGCCAAGATTATCGATGACTGATCGTGAGTGGGTGATTGGCCACCCTTAGACTAGACGTAATTTATTGACAGTTGATCGAGCCTTTTACGTCCACCCTACGACAGTATATTGCTTATGAAATCAATTCAGGGCAACAGGCAGTATTCTTGACCTTCTACGCAGAAGGCGACTCAAATGTCACGACATTCCACGAGAATCGGGTAATAACTATATCGGCAGCACTTGAGAATCTAGTTCATGTCACCTAGCTAAACAGCTCTGAACACGATTGGCGCTCGCCAGCCTTTAAGTGGATAACACAGTACGTCGAAGACTCGCTAGCAGGTAGCTAGCTAGATAGCCAACACCAAACATGACGCCATGTCTTCACCTAGTGTCACTAACAAGTCTGCCGTCAGCTTGCACAGGACTAATTTGATTGAAAACTACCTACGTTGGCGATTATTTTATTCATTCACAGAGGAGCCATGCTTCTGTGCCAGTAACTGGATGGACAGGTTAAAATCTGGAGACGGTCTGGCGAACGTTATGCTGAGAACTGTATGCTGGAAAGAGATTTCTGTCATGTTGTGGGATGGCACTGGCATCAATACACGCTTGGGGCCTATCTCCTTTGACCATGTCGTCAGAGGAAATGGCAGGGAGTAAACAACGCAAAGCACTACATCTATCAAGTCCAGTGTCCCGCCGGTCATCCTTTCTTCAACAACACACCCCAGCGCTCTCCCCCAGCAGAACGAGTCACTCCGTCACACAGTCAGGGCCAGCCAACTACACAGCCTTTTATTTGTGCACTCTCACGGTATCGCTATAATGGCCTTGCCTCACTCTCCCGCGACTTAATCCCGATAAAGCATTCTGAGAGTATCTTCAGAGAAGGCTATGCCTCGTAACTGCCCGGGATTTGAACAGCTACCAACCACCGTCAGTCGAAGCGTCAGAGACGATCTAGCGGGCGTAAGCAATATTCTACAACAGGTTGTGAACCATTTCGTCTAGTTCACGCCACACCGCGTTACACTTCCCAGTTGGCGTGGACCAGACCCGTTGAGTTTCCCAAATATCTCGAGGACTAATGAAGGATTCTATATAAACCGCACAATACCCACCGAGAATGAGATCAAGGAAGCCTAAAAAGCAGTTGAAACATTCATAGGCAGCAGACAGGACAAAATCGCTGCAGAAGCAACGACGCCAGATATAGAAACTATTATAGAGATGTCACATTTCATATTTGAGCAGATCTGCGATGGGGTCAAAGTGCCATTTGATTGAAAAAATTGATGCTTCATCCTGAACAAAGAAGGGGGGGGGGGGGGGGGATCTAAGCTGTTATTCCATCTACAGAGGACTGTAATTGCTTTTGAGCATGGAAAGGTCTTGAACAATGTTTGAAGGATGATAGTCAGTATGAAACGACAAGTTCCCAGACAAGACTATGCACAGACCTGACCGCGGCCCTCCGTACTGTAGTTACGCAATCTTCGTTGCGAAATACGTCACTCTACATCATTTACATTGATTACGCACATAGACAAACCATTTGATAGTTTGGACAGAGAACTCGTCTTCAGTTACTGGGAATTACAGCATCTCAGGGAAGCTTGTCAACGTGAACTATGATTTGTTTGAAAGAATGACCAACATCGACGTTTAAGGAGGGCAGTTTATTAGAAGTGAAGACCATTGAAAAACAGGAGTACTTACTCTCCTTGTTCCTCTTTCCACTGACCAATATATGGATCTTGAAGACAACCACATATGTGAAAGAAGGAATGACATTCGTAAAGATCTGGACGACTTTGATTTTGCAGAAGAGTCAATACTGTTAACCTACAACCATCAGCACATGCTGAACTTGCAACAATATCCTCACAAGCTGGTCTCAAATCCACAGAGAGAAGACGACAATTTTCAAGATAGACACAACAGACAGCAAAACAATCACACTTGATGAAATGGCTTTTGAGGAGATGGAAATATTCTAGCTCCTGGACAGCGTCATTGACAAATGACGAGGGACAAACGCAAATGTAAATACTATGGTTGTAAGCAAAGCGCTACACCTTATCAACCAAAGAATTTATGGAGGCTAAGGGCCCCGAGTCACCTAACCAAAATCAAGATTTTCAAATCGAATGTCAAATTAGTGTTACTGTATGGAACAGAAATCAGCAGGACAACGAAAGCCACGACCAAAAATATTCATATACTTTTACGAATAGACACCTATGGCAGATTGTCAACACCCGCTGGCTAGAAACTATCAGTGACACTAAGCTCTGGGAGAGAAGATATTTGTGACCCACGG